>CM053171.1:58548768-58675942 GCA_012977825.3 Pteromalus puparum
TCCCCCCCCCTTTTTTTTTTTTTTTTTTCATCGGCTCGTAATCTCGTTGATGTACTTCCGTTCCATCGCGGAAGATAGATGCGCGCGAGAAACTCGGAGAAGCGGGCCACTGCGCTTTTTCAATCATTTGCGAGCATATAGGACGTGGAGATACATTTGGTTCGGGTGAAAATCCTCGCTCATTGATCCCGCGTATAATAACCGTTCGTTCTCGTTAGTTTAACTGTGCACGTTATATACGTGTGCAGCATTATTACAGTTGGAAAAGTTGGCTGCAGCCGACTACGCAGCGCTACATCTGCATAGCGGTGATAACCGCATATATGCGGCGCATGTAGTATTTTAAAGCAGAGAGCGCATACAGGCAAAACGATGATGAATCCCGCGACTTCTTTCTCTGTATAGGATTATATAGCAATGTAGGCCGCCGAGTCTTTGAATATCGCTCTTAATAATGTAATATTTCTGTCACGCATATCGAGTGTAATAAAACGCACGAGTGACGAGCGAAAATACGTTCGATGGATAACAGCGCGAGTTCCAAAGACGGGATACCCGTCAGACTCATTTGAGACGAAAAAAGAAGGAAGACGTCGTTGGAGCAATCACTGCGGGCTATACGAAGCTCCGACTAAAAGAAAAGGGCTGAATATAACGTGTCTTCTTTTTTATGCCTCGTCTCTACGTGTGTGTGTGTGTGTTTGCGGTTTCTTAACGACGAGCAAACAGCCGTGTATGCCAACGTCGTACACGCGCATACATATAGGTATATACACGATACGGCAGCAGAATTGGGGGGTAGTTAGTAGCGCTATACCGCTACTCCGCGATCGTGTTTACCTCCGCTGTCGTATTACGGATGGAAATTTTCGTGCAACTCGCGTTCCGCGTATCGATCAGCTTCGTTATAAGAGTCACCGTGCAACAAAGTACTGGTGTATACGCGATCTCTCTCTCTCTCTCTCTTTCTCAGGAGCGGTGTAACGGAGTTATTATCCAATCGATGCAGCTTATATAATTCATATCACCGCCGTGCTGATGAATCCGCGCGAGAACAATGCGCGCTGAGATCTGTATCGGCGATCGCATAATGAACACCGTCGCTTACATTGTTTTCACGAGTCTACAACAGTCTCCACAGCGAGAAATCAATCCACGAATGACACACATATATGTGTGGGCGAACTTTCCTCTTTTTAACTCGCGCAGTGCTCTTATGAAAAAATTCCCGGCAAAAACCCGGTATTTACCCGCACGCGAGTGGTGAGCTATAAGCCAAAATTCGCCAGAAACCAGCAGTTTTTTTCACTCTCGCCAGCTCCAGCTAAATTTAGCTCTTGGAACTCACAGAAAACAAACCAATCTCTCAAAAATCAAGCCCCCCGCGGCAATATGTATACACGTGGCTGGGACGTCCCTCGCATTTTTCCTCGCCCTCACTATTTTTGGAACGTCCTGCCCGAGCCATTGTCATTCGCCAAGACGTCGTAGTCACCCCTTTGCCACGCGCGTTACGTAAGTCGAATATTCGTTTCCCTCTTTTTTCCGTGAATGAACGTCCGACTATAGAGGGGAAATTCCCGGGACGTGGCAGTGAAGTTTGAAACGCGATATTGCAGGAATAGCTATACTTTGCATCCTCTTAAAACTTGCGAACCGCCGCACATACCTAATGACGCAACTCGTCGCATCTCCATAAGTAACTCTAGAACAAACTTCCGAACGCTCCCGAATAATTACACGAGTATATGTAAGTAACCCAGTTGATTTTTATCTCGCAACCGCTCACGACGTGATTTTCGCATACAGATGCACCGAGGCGGAGATAATCCGATAATTGCGTACGCGCGTTTGAGCTGACATTGATCTATGAAAATAAACGTCGGCGCAATAAAATCGATAGCCGATTATTTTTATCGAGAACGGCGACTAATAACGTAACACAGCGCACATTAGACGCGAGCGATGCAGTGCACATGATAATTATAAGACGACGTGTGTCCGAATCAGGCCGACGATCTCGAGGCGGAGAGGTCAAAAGGGTACATGTCCACGTCGAGAGCCTCTCTAGCACTCTCGGGCTATTTTTCGCTAATTGGACGCAACGCGCGGAAAGCCCGCTTTTTTTAAACACAATTTTCGCCTACCGGTCTGCCCTTGGCGCGCATCGCAATCATATAATATATAAGTATCCCAGGGAAAATTGCAAAGGAAATAACCTTCAATCGTCCGAAATCGCTCAATTTGCAGCGCATACGCACGTATATACCCGTCATTATGCGCTTATTAAAATTTCAATTAGTTCTTCCCTTGACTCGCGCACATACCAATGACACTATATTAATTCCTTCGAAGAAGCTGATCGCCATATAGATTGAATTCGCTTAGCTGTCGTCGCCATCATCCTCGAAAAATTGCCTCGAAAATTGTCGCAATTCTCGCGCGTAAAATAATCGACGCTAGCTCGCGCAAATTGTATCAGCGAAAAGTCAATCTGGCACAAAAGCATCTCGGCAATTAGGCTAATACCCTCGCCCGCGCGCGAGCTCGACAATTACAAACTACTCGCTCGCAGGTTCGCGACGAGTCGGTCGAAAAATCGCGCGCGACAATTTACCTTCGGAGCCGCTGCCCATACAGTAGGCCTGTTATTATAACGGCGGGCGGTTATTACTGTGCGCGCGCGCGCGAGAATAGTGAAAGTCAGCTCTCTGTATACACGTTTCATTGACATTGGAGGCCCGTTTTTCTCGCGAGATCTCGGCGAATTCGAAACAGTTTATATAGACGTCGCTTTCTTCCTTTCGGGGCTTTGCTCTACTATACTTACTTTCGTTATTTGAAAGTTCGCATTTGGCATTTTTCCGGACGGTTTTACATTGCGTAGTAGTAGCAGCAGCAGCAGCTGAATATTTAGTTGCGCGAGCTATTGGCACAATGCGCGTACACGTGATCTCCTTCTGTATGGTATAATACATAATGATCCTCTTGTGCTATTCGCGCCAAATCATTCCTGGGAACAGACGAATCACGAGATCTAGGTCAGCGGCAGCCCGGCGTTCGGAAACGACAGACACGCGCTATTGCGAGACAGCTCCGTGTGTATGTGTGTATGGCTTTTCGGTGAGAAAACGCGCGAGCTAAAACAAGTGGCCGTTTTGTCTTCTTTCTCGAAAATCGATGCTGCTAACGGTTACTCTCGAAAAGTCGCTTGCGCCAGATTATATATATTACGAGCCATTGTCCGGGCGTTTAATGCGCGCGTTCTCTTCTCTTCGCACTTTTTGCCTGCCGCTCTATTCTAAATTCTCTTCAAACACGAGCATCGGGCTTCCGTCGAGCAAAAAGCCCGGTTAATTTCGCGGTTCCGTCGTAAAACTCGAGAAGCTTTTTATTTATATCATGGCTTTTCTTCCATCGGAGGAATTTTCCAGATGGAGAGCTGCTATCTCCTTAATTCTCTTTCCGCAATATCGATAATCGTTCTGTTTGCAGCCGCTGCAGATTTGAAGAGCATCGCCGAGTATGTATAATTATCGATGATTATACGTTGTTGGCAAAAATGTCAGCTGTATCGGACATAATTAAAGCCGTGTAACCTTGTGATAAAGGCCGATAATTCTTATCTGCGCATATGCGATGTACCTTCGATAGCAAGAGTATAGCTCCGAAATGGATCTCGCGAGTTTTCAATCTCGTCGCTCGAATCATCGCACCTATAAAACTGCAACGACGACGAGTTACGCGTCGAGTTTCAACACGCGATTTTTACGTAACGCCGTCCCTAAACATCTTGCGCAAGTTGTATGGGTATTATCGAAAAGAAAAAAAACTCTCCGAGTCCACATGGAAGAAAGCGTGGAAAAACGGAAGCGTCATCCCAAAGTCAGACGAGTCATTTCCTGCAGTTGCGAGACAGCTTGCTACAGCGGGAGATGCGTCGCTCGGATCGTCTCCGCGCGATAATTACGGAACTGCATACCTATACGTATACGCTAAATTGGAACGGGGCGGCTCGCTTTGACGCAGCAGCGTACCTACCTTCGGTAGTGTAAGGTAGTGTAATAAAAGCGAGACACCGCTTAGCCTTTGTCGGCTTTTGCCGAAATTCGATAGCCGCTTCGCTTGTTTGCTTTTTATCGATCGGCGCGACTGATCGCTTTGATCAATTTTCGCGATAATTGCAGCGCGTCTCTGCAGGTCGTTAGCAACGTTTCAAAGGGACTAAGAAGCTTTCGCTGTGTCGTGCTGATTATTACTCGCGGATTGTACTGGGAATTAAACGAGACTATATAATAATCTCGAACGTGCAGCAGCGGCACAGTGGAAAGAGACCGGGCACAGTCAGACGTCAACCGCAGCTGCTACGGTTGGAGGAAGTAGTAAAGTTTTACGCTACTTGGGGGGGAAAAAAAAAACTGTCATTCAACAAGTATAATAACAACTCGGCGAGATTTTTCTTCTCCCGTCCCTCGGCAAAGTAGCTCTCGCGCACGAGGAAACTCGAGCTTTCGAAAGTTTCCTCCGCGCTGCATAGGTCGCGGCCGAGCGCGTTTGTTTTTGCGCGTAGTTTCGCGCGCGCGATAGTCGATCACGGCTTGGTTCGTGTAACTGGATCAACAAGTGGTCGCGAAGCTAAGCCCAGTCGGAATACCCAGGCTGATGAAACTTCCGGAACGCTGCGTCCGAAAGCATATATATATCGAGCCTTGCACGAGAGTGCCTATTATAGGTATATCTGAAAAAATCGGTCGGGCGCAAGTTCAGGGTGATGGCGTGGTTGCATCTCCGCAGGCGCTCTCGGGCGCATCGAGGCTCGTCGATCCCGCACCGATAAGTTGGTTAAAAACGGTATAACCCAGTTAGGCGAGGAAAAGGGACGTCCTTGCACGCGCGCCACACTCTCCGCACATTATCGGCCTGCTACTTATATAAGCGCGAGATGCGCCCTTTTACAATGCGCTCTATTCATAGCAGCGAGGTTTTTCAGCTTTGTGAAATTTTATAATTACCCGCCTCGCTCGCGCGATCGATACTCGCGCACGGCAGTCAGCTCGGCGCTCGAATTTTCGCCACACAACAATCCTCCTCAGTCCTCCCACCTGTCGAACGAACGCGTGCACACACGCGGCCGCAGTATAGGGCACAGCGATGAGCGAAGCAGCCCCTCCTCCCCTCCTCCTCCTCCTCCACCCCTGCGCACGCACGGCGCGAGGGCGTCTCTGCGAAGACGCGCCACGACTGATGCCTGCATACGAGCAACAGATAGTCGACGTCGAGCTGCCGCGAGAGCTCGGATGCACCCCGCCGATGGCAGCCTCCGCGGCGCTCGAGCTCGCCATGTTCCTCGACGTCTGCCGACTGTACCTGGAGTCGAGTCAGTCGCCGCGTCGGCCCCGGGGCCTCTGCACGCTCTGGGCCATGCTCACCTTCCTGCGTACCGAGGAGGCCGGCCTCGAGTTTATCCGCTGGTGTCAGCTCTACCGCGTGCCGCACCTGCGAGACCGCGACGACGAGGAGCCGGGTAGTAACGCCGGTCCGGCCTCGGGACGCACGGGCGGCTTCCGCAGACTCCACGGCCTCGAGCGTAAGCTGCTCCGGGTGCTGAACGACCTCTTCTACTGCGGCGTCTGCCTGCCGCCCAACGACCTCGCCCTCTGATGAGGTTAGGAACGCAGGTGGACTAGCTTGCGCGCGCGCCGCCGACCCACTTCTCTCTCTCTCTCTCACACTCCGGAAATCGCGAGATCCCGCGCACCCGATCAGCCCCTGAATCTGAATGTTGAACTGTGCAGTAGCGGTAGAAAGGGAGGATGTCCGAGAGCGACGGCGAGCAGGCGGCCAGGTCGCTCGCCCTGGAGCAAGCCTACGTCCACGAGGTGTACGAGCAGTGCGCCGACCGGACGGTCCAGGGCAGGCACTGGCCGCGCATCCAGCAGTTCCTCGAGGAGCTCGAGCCTGGCGCCCTCGTCTGCGACATCGGTGCGTATAATAACGTTATACTATATTGTGTATATCCATTCCATTGTATCCATTGTGCCCGCACGCGCTCGTCGCGGTATTGATCGCGATTCGCAAGCAACTTGTTGCGCTGAATTTCGAGCTATTTTCGGATCGCTTTTGCCGTAGGCTGCGGAAATGGCAAGTATCTCGACGTCAACCAGAACGTTTTCAAAGTCGGGGCGGACCGGTGCCAGAGATTCGCCCGCATCGCGCGCGAGAAGGAGAACGAGGTGCTCGCCTGCGACAACCTGTCCCTGCCGTTCCGAGACGAGAGCTTCGACGCGGTGCTGTCGATCGCGGTGGTGCACCACTTCTCGACGACGGAGCGGAGGGTGCGAGCCCTCAAGGAACTCGCCCGGGTCCTCCGGATCGGCGGCCGCCTCATCATCTCCGTCTGGGCGATGGAGCAGAAGCACCGCAGGTTCGAGTCGCAGGACGTGCTGGTGCCCTGGCCCAAGGCCTACTGCCTCGGCTCGTCCGGCAGTCCGATGAAGCCGAGGGGCATGTCTTGCGACGAGAGGCAGCCCCGCGGCAAGAGCGCGCAGACTTGCCTGCTGTCCAAGGGGTGCGTATGCTTACATTATGCTTACCCATTCTCCTCATCATATTTAGATTTCAATTTTCAATCTCCTAACGCAACGCGCTTGCACCCAGCAGCGGCCAGAGGAAGGTCAGCAAGAGCAAGAGCTACTGGACAGACCCGACATTGAGTCGGTCGCCGTCGACCAGCAGCCTCTCCAGTCCCAACGAGACCTGCTACAGTTTCTTCCGCCGAGCCCTGGAGGTGAGTGCCGCGAGATTAATTAATCTGTGGCCTACAGCTGGCAAAACGACACAAGTCCACTTCTAAATGAGTTTCTTTATGTAAGACATTGCGCCTTATTCAACCCGTTTCCAGACATTCCAAAGGTTATTTCGGAATAAACCACCAATAATCAGTCAATATTAGGGGAAGAAAACCAATAATGGACTTGTGTCATTTAGTTTTGCAGTTATGGACTTGTAGACTGGAAGTAGAATTGTGGAATTGTCATGAGTCTTGGAATGCGCGTTTTGCCTATAGAGCTCCCGACATATAACGACATAAGTAACTCGATCCTTTTGTGAGATTGCACGAAGCAGCAAAGGTTGTACCGTATCGCGCCCCATCTCGTTATTGAAACCGCTTTTTCTCAAAAACACGAAAAGTGGACTTATGTCATTTTGCCTGTCGGCCACAGATTTTTAAACGGGAGCAACGGATCGATCCGCAGAAACTGGCGCGCGGGCGGCGCAGCAGCCGCGCCTGGCTCCTCAAGAACCGGCAGGCGAACGGCGACGAGGACGACGCCGACGTGGACGACCTGCCGATCGAGCTGCGCCGGCTCGAGGACCCGGCCTCGCTGAGCCTCGCCGCGAGCAGCGGCTCCAGCGGTTCCAGCGGTTCCAGCGACTCCAACGGCGACAAGCGCTGCCGGCTGCAGCAGCAGCACTCGGACAGCCTCAGCGTCAAGTCCAAGAGCCTCGGCAGCATCGTCGAGGTGCAGCGGCTCGACCTAATGCGCTCCAGGTCGAGCATACCGGGCCTCTGCGCCACCTCTGGGAGCAACGGCGGGCCGGCTGCATCAGGCGAACTCGAGCTCACGGCCGAGAACCCGCAGGAGCAGGAGAGGTTGCAGCAGAGGGAGGGCCTGTCCCCGGCCTCGTCCAAGCCCAGGCTGGTCAAGCAGAAGACCCACTTCCTCGACGACGCCTGCTGTCCGGAGATACTCGCTCCTGAGCAACTAAACACTGCCACACAACCGACCCTCAAGGACATCCCGGAGCTTCAGGTTCGTATATATAAGCCTTCGCTATTTTTAATCGTTAACGTTGTGAGCTACGTTGGAGTTGTGAGCAAAACCGATGAATGACGACAGGTGGAGTCGAGCGCGGAGGAGCAGGAGCAGCCGCGCGAGCTCGAGCAGCAGAGGTCGCTGCGCCGCGGCAACGTGCACAAGCAGAGCTCGATGAACGAGGAGCTCATGTCGATCGAAAGACTGAAGGAGCGCGAGAGCGTGCGCCGCAACATAATGAAGCAGGCCTCGCTCAACGAGGAGCTCATCTACAAGAGCCGGCCGGCCTTCGAGGCGTTCAAGGACAGCTTCTACTCGGGCAGCGCCACCAAGCGCTTCCAGCTCCTCAAAAGTGGCCTTACCAACCGCATCAAGCAGTCCACCACCAACATCGAGAAGGTCTCGGGCATGTCCATCAAGAACGGCTTCGTCAGGATCCTCCAGGTATGATGCGCCGACTCTATTATCGACTCGTCCGTCACAGGGATGATAATGATATTTCCGCCTTCCCAGAGCTGGAAGTCGACGGAGAGCCCGCCGACGAGCACGACCTCGACGACGACAGACGCCAAGCCGCTGACGCCGCTGATGAAGCGCGAGGGCGTCGAGGTGATCGAGCGCCGGCTCTCCCGCGAGGACGGCTCGGACTCCTCCAAGGACAGCAGTCTGCAGAGCGACACGAGCGTCGACTCGGAGGACAGCTTCGCCTCGGTCATCTACGTGCCAAAGAAGAACTCGAGCCCGCTGATCGAGGCCGCCGCGGCCGCCGTGCTCGGCCCCCTGCAGCCCTCGGCCCCGGGCTACCAGCTGAACACGACCTCGGCGCCGCCCTCGCCGCGAGTCAAGTACGCCCCGGAGCTCGCCACGGCCCAGCACCACACGCGGCTCAAGCTCATGTCCATGTCGCCGCTGCCAAGCAGTTCCCGCGAACGAGCAAGAGCCTGCCGCCGCCAGTCCGCCGGGCTCTCGCCAGGACCCTCAACCAGGCGAACATGCGCCGTTCTTCGCCGCGGAACGAGGTGGAGCGCCGCGAGCAGCACAGGCCACGCTGCTCGATGGCATCGCCGAGGTGAAGCGCTCTTTCGACAAACCAGCCTCTGCCCAGGATGCCCTCGAACCTCGGCTACGCGAGCAAGGCGAGCGCGCGCCGCGGGGAGCCCGAGCCGAGGTCAGGAGTCGAGCCCCGAAGTTCCAGCGCCGAGTCCGCCGAGGCAGCCGAGCGAAGGAGCGCCCGGAGCCGAAGCGACCCTCCCTCAGATGATCCGGGGCTACAAGTCACGTCGAGCGGGCGACTCGACGACGTCATCCACGAGGACGCTCCCCCCTGATGACCGACGCGATAGACGAGGCGCTCGAGCGCCTCAGCGGAGAAGTCCCTGAGCAGCTCCGACTCGACGTCGACCGGCACCACGACCAGCACCGTCACCACCGAGGACGACGACAGCCGGCGCAATCGGCTGAACCAGATCAAGGAGCTGCTGCGCCAGAAGCCGGGCTTCGCGACCCGCGCCAAGCCGGCCTTCCCGCTGGTCCGCCGGGCCAGCACCGCGAGCACCGGCCGCCTGGAGAAGGTGAGCAAGGTGCTGCCGAGGCTGCTCTCCCTCGAGCTGTTCAACCCCGAGACCGACGACCTGGACAGCGACTCGAGCGGCGTCAGCTCCCCCGAGTCCGTCGGCTCGGTCATCAGCGTCATCTCCGACGAGCGCTACGTCAACAGCTGCAAGAATAAGGATGACGGCGGCGGCAACGGCAGCGCCAACGTCAGCAAGTCCGAGGAGTCGACCAACAGCTCCAGCGACGCGACCGACAGCTCCAAAGACCTGGCCTCCTGCTCGGCCAAGCCGGACGACCTGTCCTCCGCCGAGGCCGAGGTCTCGCAAAAGTCCTCGACCGACGACTCGGACTCGCTGATCGAGCTGTCGACCGGCTCGTCGCAGAGCCTCAAGCTGCTCGAGGCCGCGGCCAACGTCGCCAGCTCGCTCGAGAACGCCGTGGGCACGGTCATCCAGCAGAAGGCGCCGGCCAAGCCGCCGGTGAGTCCCGTCTCTTTACCTGTATTACATTATACACATGGCTAGGTACCTATACTTTACGATATATTAAACCTCGATCGCGTGCTCCCACAGAGCGCGAGGCCCGCCGTGCTGGACAAGCACATCTCGCCGGTGGAGAGCACGTGGAACGAGGAGTGCAAGAGGCACCTCATCGACCTGACGGATCGGCTGAGCGGGAACCTCATCCACGACATTGACCAATTCTGCCGCAGGACCAAGCTCGCCGACGACGACGAGTCGAGCAACCTGGCCTCCAAGCGGTAAGTGTCTCGCGATCGCGCCACCCGCCGCACGCCGGGGATCTCCGGAATTTTAATCGCCCCGAACCCCCAAGTTACAGCAGGAGCAGCCTGAAGCAGTCCCACGCGCGTCAGGCCCCCGACTACAGCGACCTGGACAATAATAATAAGCAACAGCAACCGCAGCGCAGCAGCAGCACCGACGAGGCCGGCTCCGAGCAGCAGAGCATCCAGCGCAGCTGCTCCGAGGACAGCGACGCCGGCAGCTTCGTCGTCGTCACCAACAGCGGCGAGTTCCTCACCGAGCGCGAGCTCCGTCAGCATCAGCAGCAGCAGCACCAGCAGCACCAGCAGATCCCCAAGCTGGGCCAGCAGCGCTACGGCAACTCGATCGAGTCGAGCGACATCGGCGACTCGATCGAGAACACGATCAGCAGCGAGGCCAGCAGCCAGCCCGAGTCGCTGACGACGCGGCGCTTCTGCACCGGCAGCACCGCCTCGCTCGCCTCCTCGAGCCTCACCGCCGACCACGCGCCCCGAGTCAAGCTCTGCGCGCAGGCCCGCTCCGCCTCCGAGGAGATACCCGCCAGGCACCAGCGGCACCCGGCCCTGGCCCACCAGCAGCACCAGCAGACCGCCAGCCGCAGGTCGGGCACCAGCGTGAGCAACGGCACCCTCAGCGGCTCCTCCTCGCAAGAGTCCCTGCCCTCGGACCAGATCACCTATCACCAGTACTACCACGTGTTCCGGGAGGGCGAGCTCGACCAGCTGATCAACAAGTACGTCGAGAACCTCCACATCATCTCCTCGTACTACGACCACGCGAGCTGGTGCATCGTCGCCGAGAAGGTGCAGGTCTGGACCATATGACTGCTGCTGCCGCTACTGCTACTGCTGCTGCTGCTGGAAATTTCTCGTCGCCGCGTTACTCTTGAGCTAGACACTTGCGAATCAGAGTTACCGAGGCGACCAACCAACGAGTTATTATTATGCATCCTTTCATTGTGATACGTGTGTACCTTTACTTGAATTGGATTATTAGCTAGCGTGCGATTGTCACACCGTTATGGTTTTTTGTGATATTATGTACTTACGACACACTCGGTCATTCACTCACTCGCACTTCGTCGCGACTTGATGATTTTTTATATTATAATTCTTGTTAGATGTTATATTTGATACTTTAGTGACTTGAGCAATTTGTAACTTTTTATAAAACTTGTAGTAGTATACTCTCACTCACTAATCATGTCGTCACCGAGGTGAACCATCGTTTTGTCAGCCCAGAGTTGGCACCTGTATCGCGACGTACTTGAGTATATATTCTAAAATGTTGACAAAATTGGCTTTCATTATCCCAGAGCAGGATTTTCACTATTGCGTCAAGATCTATATCGAATTCGTAGGGCTTAGGTGTGTAACAATAAAGGCTATATACTATAAAGCATCAGACAAAATCGTACTCTTATTTGCGTGGAGCGACGTAGCGTCGTCGACGCGGAATTATACTCGTTGTTTTGTACTTGAAAAAATGAAAATCATCGTAAAAATTCTACTAAATATCTAAAATAAGAAATGCAAAACAATAAAGCAGACAGCTGACGACCGGCGAGAATGATAGAAAAAGGGTATTATGGATTTATGGAGTCGCCTGTATGGTTGCGAATTATCTATCGGTCATTTTCGTAACAATATACATTATATATCGTTAGCGAGCAAAATAAAATTTAAAATCTATACACACGAGAGATAATAATTACGAAAACCAAAAAGTGTCTATCTCAAGGTAATGTCCGCGAGCGTCTACCTTCTCAATGTATACATTGATGATATGCGCGCGAAGGATCGCGTCTCTCAATCTTTCCTGTTCTTTTTTGTATCAAGATCTATATATTATACACATACTCGACTTGAGAGATTGAGGCAGACATAAATATATCTTGTAATACTATACACTGTAATAATCACGTTTTAGGCTCAACATTATATAGTAGGCCGTTGCATTTACGATAGTCAAGTAAGCGCCACTCTGTAAATATGTAATATACAAGTATCATTATACATACAAGGAACAACAAGCAGAACAACGCCCTCGACGTAAGCGCACACGACCGCTATAGGAAATTCGTTATTACTAATTAATAATCCCTTGTAACTTGTATACACACAGAGAGAGATGCGTGCAAGGATGCTGCTAAAAAGGTGTGTGTAAGCTTTTTTCGTAGTCACTGGGTCGCAGGGCACAAGCCCGCTTTATATACGATATATACTGCATCGAGATGTACATCATATATCGACTTGTTTATTTGCGAGTATGAGCTGTATTGTCAAGTGAGTGACGAGAGAGAGAACGATGATATAAACTATTATGAAAACGACGCAACTATTACATACTGATGATGCAGGCTTATATATATATATCCTCCGTTTTCCTTTCTAGGTAGAGATATACGTACGTATTATATACTATAATACAAATATTAGTGCCACCGTAGAATTAGCTGATGCGTATAAACGATCACGGTTCGCTATCGGGGCGTCGGGGAGTCTTTGTTTGGAGGAACTGTCTTTGTCGGGGAGAAATTTTCGTTGACGTTAGGTTGAATAAGCCGTCGCTTTTGCGCGACGAGAACCACGGACAATATGTACATATGTTTAAACATATTGCGTGCGTATTAATGATATATATGTATGTATAAGTATGAAGTAATTTTTTAACGAACAAAAAAATATTGAATTAGTGTAAAAAAAAGGTTGAAAATTAACGTTGAGATCGTTTGAAGCCTGAGATTATCTTCGAAAGGAATACTTATCCTTTTCCTCGCAAAGATATTTCTTAATTGTATAGGCATATTGTATAAGTTTTCCTCGTGGAATCCAGTTCCTCCAAAAATTGGCCGGCGACGCGTCCTCGGGATGACAAAAGAAATACCGAAACGATATCGAAACCTACTATACGCGTCTCTTTGTCTCATGAAATTCAAATTCAAACGTGTTGAGCATCATAAGTACTTGCAAGGCATTCCCAAGAATTCAAAACTTGTTTCCTTTATTACAAGTGCCTACATTCTGAACTAAACTTGCAAGTCGAAGCTTCGGAATATCGTTTCGTACACGTCTCGAAGATGCTGATTGCGCGCGAGAAACGAAAACAGCTCTAGTCAAGGCCTCTAATCGGGACGACCTGCACGTCTCCCGCACACAACGCGATATACATTGTACTTAAGGTGTAACATATAATATTTAACAAAACCAAAGAAAAAATGACAATGCATAACGAAGAGAGAACACACGATACGATACGGATTCAAAGCCAGATGTGTCGAGAAGGCGAGTTTTTATCGATCAACAAACTATATAAATATATACGTACACAGAAATATAAAAACTATAGCTATAATACGAGAGGATCGAAGTAATCTTAAAAAGCAAACCGCAAAGAATAACTAACTAAACTTAAAATTAACGATGAAACACAAAAAATCGCGCGAGTTCAATCGCGCTCGCTACAGGGTGCGCGCAGTCGCGTATTATAATAGCGTACATATTATACATATATATTATACACTCACACAAAGTAGTCAGCAGCTTCTCGGGGAGCCGTTCATTTGGGCCGATCGCGTAAGTTAGTTCTATTGTCTACTAAACTATCGAAAGGGAGAGTGCGAGCGGAGTGAGAAAAGGAGAGCGAGAGAGTGAGTGAGCGATTGTAAATAGGCGAAAAAGCAAACCTCAGATGCAACTCCACCGTTCTCGTATATATGATACATATTATATACCAATAGGCGTGTTCGTTCGGAGCTTTAGCGAGAAGGAAAGGATTGCGCGACCTGAACTTGATTACACTGAAATGTACTATCATCGAGGTCTGTGTGCAGTAGAGTGTGAGTCAGGAGAGACATACGCTGGCAAGAGGCGCGCCTATATGGAGCTCTGAGAAATGAACTCGTCTGATGGACTCGGCTTGGATTCGAATCTACAGTCACACTACGAGAATTCGTCGAGGTGTTCGAGAGAAGATTGTTTTACTGTACCTCTCGTGAAAATACGAAATTGAAGCATAAATATTGTTAGTGCCATGATTATACAAGGAGATTGAACTCAACTGATGTTCAGGAATTTCACTCTCTCAGAGCTTCCGCAGGCGACCTCTGCAACTGTTCCGGCTTAAAAAAAAAACAAAACTAGAATTCATACGAGCTTGTTAAAAAAAAAGTAACATACAGTCCAAAAACGAACAAGTTTAACGTTAAAACATACATACGCACTCACATACATAATATATATCCCGCCATATCAGATAAGAAGGACACGAGCGATATTGTACGTTGCATCGAGCCAAGTTTCTCGTAGAGGCTTTGTTCGAGAGTTGTTTAAAGCTAAAGCAAAATCGAAGAACTAACAAATTAAATGCATAACAGAGAGAATATATAAATATATAAAACAAATTGCAGCACGACCGGTTCGAAGCATAAATGAATAAAGAGAAAATCCACATTAATAGGTATATGCGAATTAAGCAAATAAAAAATGAAATAATTAAAGTATAAATAAAAAAAAAAACGAGGCTCTCCTCGACTCGTTGCGAAGTTAAGTTTTATATCTAACGACCATACGTATTATTAATATTATACAAAAAAAAAGATTAATTACATGATGAAGATATTATACACACAAGAACGAGGGTTCCATGCTGAAATTGTGATATTTCTATGAGAATCAGCAGAAGCAGAGCAGCACAAAATTGTAGCCAGCAAAAAATCGAGTGAATAATTAAAGTTAAAAGTATAACAACAGTCTATACAGCTAATCAGTCGCTCTATGTAGTCAAACTTGCAAGCAAACGAACGAGATTTATTCTAGGTTTCTCTATACCTCTGAACTCTACATTTCTCTATATTTATCTGCTCGCCGCCATACGATGCAAGAAAAACGAATCTGCGTCCTGTATATCGAGTCCTGATCATATATTCCTGCCTGCCTACTCCTCGACATATCAATGCCGTTTATTATACTTTTTTTCGAGCCTCCCTTTTCCACGAGTCAGCTGCGCAATTGCGAGAGTTTGCGTGAGAAATTTTCTTTGTCACTGTGATAATGCGTTTCCTTATGCATTCTTCGTCTGACAGTATATAATTTAAATGAAAATCGCTTCAAATTGAAAGAGTGAATTGCCACACAAAAATGTCAAATCGCAGATAACGATTCTACTTGACCCCACACTTATATCCATACCTCATCACTACCATGCTCACGCGGTGTACTTCTCGAGATATACATATAATTAACGAGTATATGACATATACACATGTGGTATACATAAAATATCCAAGAAAAACTATAAAAGCACGAATATTAAAAGAAACAAAGAGCGTGGAGACAAGAGAGATGAGAAAAGACGAAGCGAGTATCACAGCACTAGGCGAGCGATAAGAAAGACTTGAGAAAGACACGGAATAAGTGAATTTTCTACTCCTGAACCCATGACAACTGGGCTACCTGTGCTGACTGCAAAGACAAATAAAAATATTAACAAACCAAGTGTGTAAAACGAGGAGCGAGCGTGTAGACGACGAAATATCCAGGCCCAAATCCTAGCTTAAACTAATAATTATAAACAGAAAATAAAAAAAAAAAAAACTACTCCGATTGTACGATATTTGGGAATGATCGTTTCGCAGATGATATAATATAATTCAATATTTGACAAAGCTCACACATGTTTAC
Source organism: Pteromalus puparum (assembly GCA_012977825.3). Taxonomy (NCBI): domain Eukaryota; kingdom Metazoa; phylum Arthropoda; class Insecta; order Hymenoptera; family Pteromalidae; genus Pteromalus; species Pteromalus puparum. The sequence continues at coordinate 58,564,606 of CM053171.1, forward strand.
TTTATTCCACCTATTTCCTTTGCCTAATCAAGTTTGGATTATGTAATAATTCAAACTCCACGAGTCTTAAACATTAACTATCATTTATTATTTATTGTTCACAATTGCATTGAATAAAATTATGATAAAAATTTATAAAGATTTAACGTTCGTTTTTGCTCAAAAGCAAGTTTAATTTGAAACGTTCGTTTATAATCAATACGGGAGCGCGACTTTCATAAATAACACCTCTTATAAAATTCATTAAGAAAAGAGAAGGCTGATACTTGATCACTGTGTAATTTTCAAATGAACCATCATATTTACTTCATAGCAGTCGATTATTTCATAAGTAGTGTAAGTAATAAAAGCGACTACACTAAGAGTTGTAGCGTATTTCTTTCCAAGTCACTGGTTATTAAAATTGTGCGCAGGCACAATTTAATCAAACGATTCTTATAAAACTTTCGGGAAACACTTAACGCAAGCGTACAAACGTAGCGAACTGTAATAGCATTGGTCTTGATTAAATCCTGAAAGCTTAGCTGGACATCTCTTGTGTACTTTTAACAAGTCCACAATGCAATATAGGTATAGCGTGCATATTTCAACAGGTTTTATTCTAGGCCTGTGCTATTTGTTATTTTTCTTTGTTAAAAAAAGAAGGATCAACCTTATGCTATAGATTTATCACAAGTATAGAGCGTTTTTATACATTATTTATACAAATATCTCCATCATTCGGTCTCTCACTACGTACTTTACTCGCGACGAAGATTTTCGAGGCGGGCCTGTAGATCTGCGTCAGCATCCGCGAGGTTTCCGTCACCGTCACTGGCTCCAGCCGCCGCGGCGACAGGCTGCTTGGAACCCGCTATACTCAGAGAGCCAGAAGCCTGTGGCAATCCAGAGAGCTGATCGTTGAGTTGAAGACCAAGCTCATCCAGAACTTGGGACACAATCTGGTCACTAGAAAGGAAAGAACAAGATTAGTCTTACTGACACTATGACCTTGGAACTGCTTGTGTATTGATTATTCGATCATGTACCTTTCTTCTTCATCTCCCTCATCTTCCATTGCATCGTCTATGGCATCATTCATGATTTCTTCCTTCATGTCCATTATCTCCGATTGTTTCTCAAACTCTTGCAAAATCTTTTGTATTTGAGGTAAGTTCAGTTGTCTAGAAAGTGAGAAATAATATAATAACAAGCTTGAATAACCATAAAACAATAAAATTTTATTTTGAAATACTTACTTGTTCATGTTCTGCATAGCCTTTGTGACACCCTTCATGGCTTGAGCCATTGTGTTTTGAGATCGCAGAGTTTGAATCTTAAGTGACACTGCTTGGATGTTTGCCTTCATCAGCATGAATTTTTTGACGTAACGCCTTGTCCTTACAAGGTCTTTCGCCATGATTTTAACTGCATCCTGTACAAATTAGCCATGTCAACACGTGCAAGGACAAACTAGTAGACAGTGAAAAACACAACATACCATTTGCCCATCTTTGGCCATTTTCTTGATATCCTGAATGATTTTTTTCTCTTGCTGCTCCATTCGCATTCTTTCTCGATCCAAGTCTCGCATGGCTTTGTTCAATGCTCTCTGATTCTTCCTGAGCATCTCCTCAGGAGTAACACGTTTTCCAAAAAGCCACTCCATTTTCACTGTATTATCAACAATGAAATGTACACAGAGAAATTAAAAGGACAAGGTTAAAGGGCACAAAAAGTAGCGCAATATCAAGAATGCAACGATTAACTAGCTACAATAAAGTATACAACTTGAATTTTGCCATTACTTGGCTCCCCATATAACAAAACTATTTCTAAGTGCATACGAGTCAGGTGAGCAAATACATCAAAACATTATCTAGAAATTTTACAATATGCCTTGTGACTCATCCAATCGTTATCCCACTACTCCCGCATTACCTTTCAGACAGTTCTCTCAAAAACTTGTATCTCCAACAACACAAAAGCGAACAGTACTGCTGAGCGACGAGCGACAAGCTGATGCGAACTACATGCGCAGAACATACTGCGCAGTTCTTAGACAGCTGAAGAAAAAATACATGAATTCAAATTTACGCGGGTAAACGCATTTAACAATTTTGTATTTAAACTTTTTTTTATAGTTCAATAGTTGTTTGAGCATTATTAAAAAACATAATTTGGCCAATATTATTGCTCATATCTGCTACTTATGTACGCACAGCGCTGATGTAGTAGAACTTACTTAAAAACTGTGCAGAAGCCAGAACGTTCTGCGCATGTCGGGTTCGGCCCCACCACATCAGATGGCACCAGCACCAGCACTTCACTGTATATTTTCTGCTTAGACCCTTAGACCATACAGTACGGTCTAAGATTTTCTGTTCTGTGCTCCACACGCAGTCCACAGCCACACTCCACATCGGCGTCAATGAAAAGAAAATAAAACGCGTCACCTAACCTTACCTGTGGAACTAACCTCGAAAAGCCGTTGCTCTCTACACGAAACTCTACACTGACAATTTCTAACGTCACACAAATTGTTGCTATCGTTTGTTTGTGCATCAAAAAAATGAGCGCGGCAGGTTAAACAAGTGTATACGCGTACATAAATAAGTACATGGCGCACAGTGACTAGTAGTTGCTAATTGTTTATTTCACACAAGTATAAAAAGAGGAAATTCAGAGCATCAAAATGTCGGGAAAGGGTAAACAAAACTCGAAAAAGGCGATCACCAAGACGGGGCGAGAGAGTGGCAAGGTTGTTCAGCCTATGCTGGCCAACTCAGATACCAGCTCCGAGGGTTCCGAGATGATGAATGCTCTTCCAGTCATCAAGATGATCGACAACAGCAAACTACTTCCCAGGTACTACAGTGTGCTACAGAGGAATACAGAGGACGGTATCAACATGGAAGACCTGGATACACTGCAGCTCGAGCTGGAGATGCTGCTTTCTTCAGTAGTGGTGCGCAGTAGAATGCTCCAGGAAGAGATAGCCAGCTTGTCTGCATCTGAAGAACGCAGAGACAGGAGATCGAAGAGTGGAAAAGGCTTGGCTTGCATAGACAAAAAGTTGCGGGATGATGGATTAAAGCAAAAACAAGTTGGAGTCAAGTCCCAGTCTCCGTTGCCAGCCAAGTTGCTCAAGCAGAGGGCAGTTGGAAGCTCGGCTAACCAAGTGGTACCAAATCCTCATGAAATTGTCAGGGTAGAAGGCTCTAAGTCTGATGGACATGCCAAGCTGTTGTTACCTAAAAATGACACTTTGAACAAATTTTGGGCTTCCATAGATCCTTACTGTGCAGATATCATGCCCGATGACATAAAATTATTGGAGGAGCTTGTAGCCAAGCATAGTGATATAGGGGAATTCAAAAAGATTCCACCACTTGGTCGGCATTACAGTTTAATGTGGGCACACAGCGATTTGATGCAAGAAGAAGATGCAGGAAACCCCAACAGAGACAAGAAGAAGGGCAGATCTGACCTCTCTCTCTTATTATCCAAGGCAGAGAAAAAGGCAAATGGTAATTTATTTGTACAGCCACATAAACACTATTCTCAAAAATGTTGAATGTATTTAATTAATGGGATTTTCAATTTTCAGGTATAGCTGGACCACTCACACAGAGGCTAGTCTCAGCTCTCTTAGAGGAAAACGTTTATGTAGCAAATAATAATACAGATAGTAAACTATTTCGTGATGGAGATCCACCAGTCTTGAGAGACTTGACCATTCAGAATTCCATGAATCTTGAAATGCGCATGCACAAAGAACTGGTGGAGCAAGGAATTCTTGAACCAGATTCTCAGAAGAAGAATCAAGAAGATGATGAAATTGTAGCAGAGATTAAAAGGTGTCAGCGAGAATTGACTGCTCTCTCTAGTCACAATGAAATGCAATTAAAAAGACTGTTACATCTTGCACAAGAGGAAAGCAAGAGGCAGGCATTAAAGAGAAAGATTGCTTCTGTGGATAATCAAGTTGTAGAACACTATGAGAAATTACTGTTAGCCAAACAAAGAAAAGTGCCACTGTCCAGAAAGGAGCAAGAGAAGGCATGGTCTTGCCTGAAGGAGAGAGAAAATCTTCTTGAACAACTAAACATGCTACCGTCCAATAGCATTGGAGAACCTGTCCAAGTTCTAAACCACACTGCAATGTAGTGTTAGTTTTTAAGGCAACAGTAAAAATTTCACTATAGATGTTGAGAGTCATTTTCTCACCTCAATAAATTGTGCCGAGTATTGACGTGCAGATGGTTAATCGTTTTAACAAGAATGCAAAATCAATACCTAAAATATTTTTAAGTATGACAATTGAAACCTTGATCTAATTTTAATCAGTATAAAAATTGTAACTTGAGAAATATCTCGGATATACGATGTTAATTATAAGTTCGGTTGTATTGTAAATTGTGCAGAAATATTTACTGACACAATCAACAAACGTGAAAACGCTTTAAATTAAAGTGTCAATACAAGTAGGGTCGAGTGTGGCATAATATTTGTGTAATCATCTCTCGATACTTGCAGGTCAAACGAGACGTTTAATGGTTTGAAACTAGAGCAAAAAGCTACAGTATGGAATTACAATTTGAGATTATTTGTATTTTATCAATAAACTGCAGGTTAAACCCAATTTGTAAATAAATAATCGAAACCAATTTAATTATACCCTGCACCATTTCTCAAGCTATGCATTTACTAGGTACAATACTAAGATTTAAATATTTACAGTGTAATAGTTCATAAGCATGCAATACATTTTTCTAGTTTGTGTTGATCATAAATTATATTATCTATTGATGCTGCAATAACAAATCACAAAACACTTCCATTAAAATACCATAGATCTCCAATATGTAATTCCAACTTGGCTTTCATCAAAACATTAATTATGCCACTTGTCTAGTGCTTGGAAAATTAAAAAACAAAATATTTATAATCGTATACGACTTGATTATTTCGACGTCGGCATCCAAGCACCGTTTAATTTAATAATATTCCCTATGAATGTAAGCAAATAAAAAAAATATTTCCAATTGATGTATGGTTTTAACATTTATACAAATTTTAAAAAACCATCCCCTTCCAAATACACCCATAGACAATTAATTATAAATTGATTTTGGTCATTAAAAATAAATTTGATTGAAATAAGGTGTAATTACATTTAATTCAAGTCAGTTTTTTTTTCAAAATAATAATCTAAGCAAAATATGGAAATCAGAATCTTAATATATAACGTGAAAAGGTTTGGTAAGGAAATAAAAACATTTATCTCACGACAAAGATGTTTATTCGATATCACTGTACAGATTCCTCGCCAAGAGTTACCTCAACAACGTGCGTACACAACAGCACAACAATGATGAATCGCTCGGGTAACAAAAGAGTTTGAAAAGAATTTTGCCTTTAATTATCGCATCGACACTATAGGGCGTTTGAGTATGTACGTGCGTGCGCGTAATGGTGGGTATGCATGTGAGGCTGTCGTTCTCGATAATTTTCGGTAACCTCCTATTCGTTCATAAGACTGAAATTCATTACTTGATAACAATGTGAGATACGCTACACCGAGCGGTAGACCATGAGATTATTGAGAACACAAGTTACAATGACTGTTTTGGAGGGATCATTAAACGGCTTCGAGACTTGTGTTTGCTGTTCTCAATTTCGTGTACTGCCCCGTTTTTACTATTCCTTGCTATTGTCGCACCGTTGCTCTCCGTTGCAGCAAGTCACTGGTTCCCGAAATGATATCATGGACTGAACCGCATACCAGAAACAGCTGCCTCTTCACCAAGGTCAAAGGATGCTGTCTTGGCAGTGACGCACTAGAACTATTGGTATTTTTTTATGGAGGATTCGTGGCTTAGAAGGCGAAGAGGAGCAGGAAAGCCATCATAAGACAGAAAAGACCCATGGCCTCTGACAGGGCAAAGCCCAGAATGGCGTATGAGAAAAGCTGTTGCTTAAGAGATGGGTTCCTGGCATAACCAATGATGAGCGATCCAAACACAGATCCAATACCAGCACCTAAAAATTTCATCAGAATAAGAATTAGTATATTTCATAAAAAAACATAAGAGAATTGATAATCAAATATTGGTACTACATAAATAAATAAAAATAAAATGAAATGTCTATGAGTTATAAATGAATGAACTTGGTTAGTTACTCCTCTGATCTTCATCTGTGAAAGGATAATTGTGCAGCAGGCAAGGATGGATAGGATCAGAATGCAAACAATATGAGGAAGGCCAGCATTAAACAAAATAAACCCATTGCCTCGGTCAGGGCAAAACCAAGGATAGCATAGGCAAAGAGTTGTTGTTTTAAGGAAGGGTTTCTTGCATAGCCAATTATCAAACAACCAAAGACTAAACCTACACCAATGCCTAGAAAAAAATAAACCGGTGAAATAATAAATGATTGGGAAATTAATGGGTTAATGTCAGCATGTAGTGTGTGGATCAAAGCAAATATTCAGGTTATATAAGAGTTGCATAATCCACAAAAAATGCTTGAGGAACCAGTGTATTTATGATTTGGAATATGAATGTTAAATGAAAAAATCATTATTTTAATTATTGTGATTGACATTTAGAGTTCTATGAAAAAGAGAGTTAATGATTTGCTTACCGGATCCTGCAACTCCAACAGTGGCAGCACCAGCACCAATGAATTTGGCAGCAGAGTCGATGTCACGGCTGATCGTCGACGTCTGGAAGCTACGGATAGCCGGGGACTGGAAAAGCACAAGATTACATGACTTTAATATTTAAAGTATATTCTCAATACGAACAATCCATGTAAACTATATGAAAGAGGAAAACCATGAACTTGGCATGCTTTTCCCTTACATAACTAGAATACAAGTTATGCAATTCAAGGGATCACTATATCAATAAATACATTGACAAATGAGCAAAGACAATAGATAAATAATTAGTATTTTACCAAGCTGACTGGTGTTTGGTTCTGCTGTTGCAGCGTCTGGCTTTGGTTGAGCACTGCGCTGCTGATTGGCCTGATGTAGGCCTTTGATCCAGAGACCAGCTGAAAAATCAAGAGAAAATCGAATGATTATCACAGAAAACCCAGAGAATTTTCAAGGCATTACATAATAAGAGAGCGAGAGACACAGAGTCAAAAGCACGGCGACGATCGCACTTGCGCGCGCGCGCGCGCACTCCATGTCCCTGTTCAGGTAGCGCTTCAAGAACAAGATGTAAAAAAAGCTCGACATCGTCGAAGTACTTACGGTGGACCTGGCAACTGGGGCGATGAATCTGGTGCAGGCGAACATGGTTACCTTGTCTCTTCCTTCTCACAAACTCAACCTGCAAGCAAAAAGGCAGAAAAAGATGTCAGTCGGCGTGCGAAATGCGGGTCGACGTGGCTGCTACTCCTCCCGATTCGCTCAAACCTCGTTCTCGCGAAAACGAATAAAAGAGCCGAAGACGAGGAGCGAGCGGATGTACGACTCGCGCCCCGAAGATGAGCAGCGACGATCGCGATAGACAGAGAGAGCGAGACTAAGTCCACCGCCACCGCCGTGTGGAGGGGGTTACGTAACCACTCGTCGCTCCTCGGGGCGCGATGTCGTCGAGACGACACTGTGAAATTCCGGATTCGCGAAAGAGCTCAAGGGGGTAGCGACAGGACGAGCTACCTGGCGATCCTCGAAGAGGTCTTGTGCGAGGTAAAACGAGAGGCTGCGTGTACTTACGAACGACGATGACACGCGCACAGAGCCCGGCAAATGTACGGTCGTCTCTTTTGGTACCCGCGACTGCAGCCGCTAGAGAAGAGAGAAGAAAATGGCCGCTAGCAGCAGCACGCCGCGAGCGCCACCCGACTGTCCTCTCCTCCCCCCACCCGTTTCTCCACACACGGCACACACTATCCTCTTCTTCTTCTTCTACACACACGACAGCCGTAGCTCCGTCTACCTCGCTCGCTCGCGAAATATCAAGCCGCGCAGAGAGCAGATCGGCAGCGTTGCCAGCAATTTAACGATCAGCAAACCCTTTGGAGGACGTGGGTGGGTATACCCCGCAGCGGGTTTCCTCCGAGAGTTTCAAGTTCACGCTCGCGGGGAGTGTTCGAGGGAGTTGGGGGACGAAAATGTATGCAGTTATATATGTAGATCTGCATCTACTATATGCCTATATGCTAGCGCAGTGACGTATAGCGGCGCATGTCCTACACTCACTCCTCTCTTTCTCGTCCATGTATTATTAGATTATTTCCCGACTTTCGACTTTGTTGTAAATAAGTATTTCCGCTGCTTACGAGCCGCGACTTGGATAACCGATTTTTAAATAGACTCAGCCAGCGAGCAAGCTTTATCTCAGAAATGTCGAGAAAATCAGTGTAAGTAGTTAAAGGACCGCAATTTCTTTATAACGATTCGAAACACACGCAGTAACGTGTTTATATAATTGATTCGCAAACGTCTTGACAGAAAAGGCCGACCCAGCGAAGATTTCGCTTATTTGTAAACATTGCGAACAATTTACAATTTGGTTTGTCTGTCGGGTCTCCATTTCGGAATTGCCCTTTAAATCTGAGTGGCGACATTCAAGTAGTAAAAGGCGGTATCTGGCCAGTCGGGCGGGCGACTCCGAAACCATGGCGCGGCTTGTCATGCTATGATGCTACTACTTATATTTATATAACTACGATGATAACGCGGACGGACTGAAAACTCCCGCAATCTTTCCGTGTCCGCGTTATATGCACAGCGGGTCCAGACATCGACTATCGATTAGTCAGTGCAGCGGGAAAATGCTCGCGAAAGCGCAGAGTCCACCATGTATAAATAAATGAAGGGAGCGTTGGCAAACTTGGCCAATAGTTCGAGTCTTATAGCCTTAGCGAAAATCAGTGACCTAGCCCGCGTATTATAGTCACTGACCTACACACCGCGAGCAAGAGGGAGCGGACGGGAAATCGAAGCACGGAGCACGTTTTCTCGCCTCCCGCATCGCTGCCCTGCTCCAAACGCGACGTGCGACATGCAGGAAGTAGTCACGACTATTCTATAGGTACACTTGACGCAACGCATGCTTCGAAAAGTATTGGATACCGCCAAGGAGGAGACGAATACTCACGGTGTCGTCGGCTTCCTGGAGTCAGCTGCGAGAACGGAGTCGGCGGGGCGGCTGGCTCTTTGGCTCGAGTCGAAAATCACGCGACAGATCGATGTGCTGCTGCACGGACGTACGTACGCGGCGCTCTCGTTCTAAAATCAAGCCGTCTCTCTCGCGCCTCGTTATCCAACGCTCGCGCTAACCTCAACTCGTTCGCGGTCGCGGTTCCGCCCGAGCTCGTCGAGCTCGAAGTCGACCTGGCCGGCGACATCGCGTCACCCGGGTGTCGGAAAATGCTCGAGGACGACAAAGAGATGCTGTACTCACCAAAGATCAGAAAGTAGAAGGAGGCAAGGAGGGCTGCCGGCTGCTTTTGGAATGTTGAATTGCAGAGCGTGCGAGTGTTGAACTCTCGGCGATCGAGGAGGGACAGAGCTGCGGGGAGCCTCCGATTCGGCGGTACAGAGCGCGCTGCTGTGGATCCGCGACGAGTACGTCTGTCTCTCTCGCTCTCGCGGCGAGCGCGAGGCTTTATCGACCAACCGTATTTAGCCGAGCTCTCTCTCTCTCTCTCTCCTCTCCTTCCTTCCGCTCTCCGCCGCCTGCAGCTATATACTGCAGCCGCGGTCAAACGCGAGTCTATCGGTTGCCGTTTTCGTCGAGCCGCACGGTGCATTCGATTCGGAAATTAATTCGCGGGACAAGAGTGCCATTCGACGTCGTTCATTTCGTCGTCTCCCCGACGACGCTGCTCCGGTGTTTTATTCTCCAATTTTTCCTCTCCCCTAGTTCGCTCGCTTGACTCGGGTCGTAGCCGTATAGTTATTCGCCGCTCGAGTTTCTCGTCTGCTCCGCTCGTCTCGCGACTGCCGAGATAATACCCCTGCGGCTCCGTCCTTGTCTGCTGCTGGGCCGCGTATATAACTCGGCACGGATATGGCCGTGTTCATGCTGAACGTCTGCAAATTCAACTCTTGCGGACTGACGTTCAAGAGCCTGGGACACTTGATCCAGCACATCGAGGAGACGCATATCGGTAAAGAGTTGCGGGAACGAGTGTGTGAGCGGGGTTTTGCTGCCAAGTCCGGGGGGTCAATACGCCGGGCTTTCGTGAGAAGGTTATCTGGGATCGAGCCCGTCGTCGGCTCTCGCGGATGAGGCGACGATTATAGAGTCAGAGGGTTATTTCGTTGACTGTGGGAACGTGACAGCCCTGGGGATTGAGAAATTCAAAGTCTGGGAGGGTTCCAACGGATTAATCACTGAGAGCAGGCCGTTTGGGAGGTTTAAAGGGCCGAGGTTCAAGTTGCAGGGTACACACACTCTTGGCTTTTGTTTTTGTTGATCATCATTTCTGCTGGGGTGAATGACAGCTAGTGGATCTAGTTCCCCTGTTTTTGTTGCCCAGCGAGGAGTCTGGAAAACACTTTATGTAACTCTGATAACTGTTTTTAAGCCCGATCTGACTCATAACTTAGTGCATGTTCACTGTACTAGTTATTCGAATTGTTATGAATGAAAATTCATGCAACTAGAGGATATTTTGATGTAGAGACAAAGATTAACCTCAAACCAATCATTCTATGTAAAAACACTTGTGACAAAAGGTAAATTTTTGTTCTACCAAACTCTTTTCTAATCACTCTACTCAGTTTCTCATTGAACTCTTCCTTTTGTTGACTCTTGCATAACTGTATACTAAATTTTAAAGTAACTAACACTTGAATGATAGAAGATTCTTTATTGTTCAACAATTAGATAAACTAGTAACTCTTAACATTGCATACAGTCATATATTACTATGTCAATTACAAATGTTTGCTTGTTTCAGACTATGATCCTCACGTGGTGGAGAAAACGGAGCAGCAGCAGCCACCCTGCATACCACTGAGTTATGTCCTTCGCTTCTTGACGGATGCTGCACGAAGGGAAAATACCAAGCCTGTCCAGCCCACCGCCAGACCTACTCAGTCTCCCTGCCTCTCTGCCTCGACCCGTGTGAAAAGTCTCACTCCGACAGGTAAAACTCGTTCGATGCGGATGAAAGAAAGAGAGAAGAAGAAAGACGTAATATTTCGCGTTCTTCCGCCCACCCGAGCGAGTAACGACGTTACATTAAGCACATTATAGGAAGTGAGGCAGAGGAGGGCGAGGATTTTGTTAGCGAACCCGAGGACAGCAACGATTCTTGGACCACTTTGGAGGAGTTCTCCACTGATTTTATCCTTCGTTATGGTAGCAGGTATGGATGCACTTGCTGAAGCCAGCATCTCTTCCATTGCTTCTTTTCAGGACAGTCTTTGTATCTTTCTGTTGTATCTTCAATCCACGTCCTGTAAGTGGGAGGATAGTGTCACTATTTATTGTAAAATCTTTGTAACCAACTCGACTGCATATATGTGTGACTCCAGTGAATTTTACAATGTTCTAGCTGCACTATGATCCCCTCGCGGAGCAAGGAGCCGATTAATAGCGAAACTTTCGTTTCAGGAGCGCGGCCAACCAGAGCCTAGTGAACCAGAGCAATGTCAAGGACGACAAACCCTTCGCTTGTCCAGTACCAGGCTGCAAGAAGCGTTACAAGAACGTCAACGGCATCAAGTACCACTCGAAGAACGGCCATAAGAACGACGGCAAGTACGTATCGTTCGGATAGCTTCTCTTGAATCAAAAAAGAGCCCCCGTCATCCCACTATCTTCTTCGTAGGGTGAGAAAGGCGTTCAAGTGTCCGTGCGGCAAGAGTTACAAGACTCCTTACGGCCTGAAGAACCACACAGCGATCAGGCACAACGGCAGCGCGCCTCCGTCTTTAGACGACTCGACGAGGTCCCATCAGAGCATCAAGCTGTCAAAGATGAGTAACAAGGTGCCAGCGATTCAGGACCACGGCTACATGAAGCAGGATCGCAGCACGTTCCTCGGTGACGACTACTGCGAGGGTCTGGGCGTCTTGACCCCGGCCTCGTCGCCGCCGCTGCCCAGTCCCGCCAAAGCCGAGGCCTATCACAAGTATATCGACGGTGTGAACTCTAGTCAAACGCAACAAGGCACCCTCATGTGTGATAATTAATTGATATATAAATATTGTTATAACAGATGTCTAGTCTATGGTCTCTCGCGTCAACGGATGTGAGATACTTGGACTTGGAGTCGAGCCGGTATGACAGCCGGTATAAAGAAACACAAGAAAGAAACTAGTTTTTCAAATGCATTTTTCTGAGATGCCTCTGTAAAAATGAATTATATATGCGAAAATACTTCGCTAGTACGCAGGATTCTGTCTAGCAGTAAGCTCTAAAGTCGTGGAACTATGTCGATAATTAACTACCGACTATTGATATTATATTATTGTTATTGTTGTTGAAATTTGCCAGAAGAGAAATTCTACATGTCTGTAGCTTCATTGACTTCGAATCTTACTCTCAACACGTATCCTCGAGCGATCGATATCAACCGCGCATTCTATATTGTCCATATTGGCGTATTGTTGATCAATCATTATTACTGCGTTAATAATTATATTAGTGAAGTTGAAAGGATGTAGAAGCAGCGATTTTATTACAAATAAAGAATGAAAAAAATAAAATGTGTGTAATTGCAAAAGAGGGATTTCACATCATTGCATATACTTGTTTCTTAGTAAATTTATTCTGGGTGACGAGTTTATATTTTTGTCTCATTTGCTTTTTTTTTAATATACATAAATATAGTTGTTTGCTATATGGTTATAAATGTTCGAAAACTGTATTCATATAGAGCGTTTGTCAAGACATGTGCGGTACATAGGATAAGGAATGGGGAAGAGAGACAAGGAGAGGGAATTTTTCAAGATTTGTTTCAAAGATCGACGTGTAAATGTGCGTTAAGGTTTTTTTTTTCAAATTTTTTCGCGTTAGTTTATAAGAGAGTGAACCTAAAGATTTATATTTCGATTTAAAGGATAGTAATCATATCATATAATATATTAAAGTTGATGTTACTTTTAATCGCTTAAACATACTAATATCAATTTTAATAATTACAAGCATCGTTACGTCCTTATGTAGTCAGCCGAGTACAAACGTCACTTGATAATTCTTGCAGCTTCAATGTATTACTCTGTATTTCTTTATTTATTTATTTATTTATTTATTTATTTATTCATTTGTTTATTTATATATATTTTTTTTTCTGAATTCATATCATGTCTCTGACGACTTGTATTTCGTTCACAAATGCATATACATTGAAGCTTGATTTTCGGACAATCATTCATCGCATTTGCACCTTTTTAACTCGTTCGCTCTCTATCGTCCGCTCGCTCTCGCTAGGCAAGATTATTTCAATATTGCGATATACGTTAGAAAAATATGCTATGCCTAAAATAGGATAAAGGCCTGAAGGCAACCTCTCGTCGATATTACCGATTATACCGGTGCGGTTTTTCTCTACTCTCGCTCACACGCAAACTTGAGTCTCTCTCTTTTTTTCCACTTGTTTATTTTTTTATATAAGTTTCCTCGTCAATTTTGCTCTTTTTTTGGTTTGTTAAATTTTATGTATTGCGGAGGCGCACAGAATCAAAGAAAATTGGCGACATTAACAAGGTACAAATACATGGCTACGTTGACGACAGATCTAAGCGCTTCCCGCAAAATTCCAAACGTTAACGACAGTGTAACAACGACATCGATGTAGACCGAAATTAAATTCTGATTTACTCGATCGATATGTAGCTGCAAATTGTAGCACTAAAACAGGATGTACGTAATACACAGAGTTATCATTCTCTTTGATGTAAGTTTTCGAGTAGGTAATTGTTGATTGATTATGGTAAGAAAAAAAAATTATCAGAATTTTCTTTATATATAGTTCAGTTTATTTACAGGAAGACTTAGTCTGTCGTGCGCTCTACAATGAAAAGAAAAATTAAAAACAATATTGATTTACTCTTCATTACTGACAGTTTAGCACAAGAATTTGCGAGAAAATAAGGAGAGCTGAATGTTCATTTGAAATGGTTAGACAGACGTATTTAAAAATACTTTTAAAAGTAAATTTTCTCTATTATAGTCCCCCTTACAATGCATTTTTTACATTTCGTTTTTAAGAATATAAAAACAATGAACGTTTTTTAAACCATAAATATCGCGAATTTTCCTCTGAAAAATCGCTGCGACGCGTAAAATGTCGAAACAAGCCGTAATACCAGTTAAAATGAACACTCATCCTTGGTAATCAGCATATAGTTATTCGCTTGGAAAAAAAGAAAAACAATATTTTTCATTTGTACTAAAAGTATTTATCGATCAGTGAAAAAGATGAATCGTTGGTTACATTATTTTGCGCATAATATGCGCGAAACCTAAAACTTAAAAAAGCGGTAATGTATCGAACACCTTGTCTCCATTTAAGCTTAAGATATATCCGATGAGACAGACGGTTTCTTGGCTAATTGGAGTCTGCGTCTCATTGTTACGATAACGACGATTCATATTTCTCAACCAATTCTTTCGGCGCATTCGAAAATGTATTTTAATTCTTTAAACACAATAACAAGCAATCCAGCGTCCGGTTTTTTGTTACTTGGGTTTTTTGAAGGCTCATTTGTTTTATTTAGTTTCTTTTTAAACGGGAGAACAAACTCAGCGCATCGAATGCAAAAATTGTGTGTCCTCCGTTCTTGTCTCGGGCGGAGGGCCAAAAGTTTGCTTTTACGCGCGCGCGCGTGCGACTGCAAAAAAGTCCTCAGCGCAGTCCCTACAGAAGAGCTGCGAAACAACAAGTCTACGTAGAGTATCATGGGTGCATTCGGCCCTTTTTGCTCTGTCGCTTTTAAAATTTTTCTCACACCTAATGCCCGGCCTCTAGATTTTTTTGTCTACTAACCATTATTTAGATTTAATAATATATACCTAAAAATTGCAGCGCTGCGTCGCAGCACCGGAATACCTCGCGCAGCATTTTATCATTTTCATATTTTTTTTTTATCTAATATAATATAACTCACAAAAAGGAAATAAAACAAGCGAAAAAATGAAGAATAAAGAGAAGAAAACGAGAAATACCGACACTCGACTCCAGTCGTCGCAACAACACGCAGTTTATAATAATATATGTATATATTTATGTATAAGACACACACCGATCCATACATGAAGATCGGAGAACGAGGAACGGACGCGCCATCGTCGGAAGGATTTGTCGTCGGATGCTCAGCAGCAAAGAAAGTCACGCAGACGTATACGTGTAGCGGATTCTTTTTATATTTGTTTTTTTTTTATTTATATTTTTTTTAAGAATAACGATTTGTAACGTAATTTCAAACAGTATTTAATGAGTAATAATGCTCGTTATATTCTCGTGAAATTGGACATAAACACACAGTACTACTTATATTCCATTGCATTACTTATGAATCAATCAGCTAATATATTTAATAATTATTAGACTAATCGTTAAACCTAGAATTGTGATCACCCATCAACGTCAGTCATCATCGTCTCAATATAACATCCTTCTTCTTACACCGCGCTTAACTAATCATTGACACTATGGAAAACAAAAAACAATTACGAGTTTCGAATTTGCTTCTTTTTTCATTATTTATATATATATATATATATATATATATCGATGGACTCGTTCTTCATTAACAAGAGATACACCGCTCCGTCACTTGGACCGACTGACTGCACCAGAAATTCATTCGTCTACTTAAAATATGAACGTCCTTCCTGATCCTTAATTTCTCTCGTGTTTTCGAGTAAATTAATAAACGTAATTATATAGAATGATGATTATAATAAACCGTAATAATCATAATGATAATAATAGATATATATATATGTATAGTAGTAGTAAGCTGGCAGCAGTTAGTAACCAGATATTATTTTCTTTTTCATATGAATCTCTTACTAGATGACAATCTGACAATGGCACTGGCAACCAAAAAAGAATCTTTTTTTTTTATAATTACGTAGACTTACGCGCGAACACGCTATCGGTTTCTTTCTTTCCTGCTTCAACCAAGTCTCCGTATAATATTTATTTAGCCTACGCCCGAAACCCCGTTCCTCCCATTGTCATCTTTCGCTTGACAAATTTTGTTCTCTTTCATACGGTTAGTTTCGCTTGCATTCATTTACACATTCTCTCACTCTATCTCACACATGTCCATCTGCTTTGTTCCTCGATGTGCAATCAGCTGCCAGATAATTTATCTCGTTTTCTTCGTGTTTTTTATATTTTGTTTATATAGTTATATAACCATTTTCCCAACGACTACACACTAAATAGTTCAAATTTTTTGCACTTTTTCACCAACAACAACTGGATTGTTGCGCCGAATCTCTTGAGCGCCCATTTCTCTGTAATCAAACTTGCATTCGTGCTTGTCACTGTACCGGTGCACAGAGCAGAAGAGTCCACCACATCGACACTCAAAACCTGTAACAAAGATACGCGTCATTAGTATGATTCAAGAGCAAGCGGTAATCATTCAACGTGAATTTATTCATTAGCTTTGTTCTTACCAGTTAAACCCACTTTCTTGCGACAAATAGCACAACGATTTTTCTTCTTTTTGAAGTCCTTGTCAGTCTCTTTACCGTCAAAGCAGTCGTCCACATCCCCACTGCTTACTGAGCCCTCAGCAGCTGCACTGCTGTTTCCTACTTCGCTCTCTTGTTCGTCCCTGCTCACCTGCTGGTATAAATCACACATTTTTATAGCAAAAATCACATTTTTTTCAAGGTTACCACTTTGAATGGTCATACAACTACTGTACTGACAAACATCACGAATTTAAAATGGAACTTGAATGTACATAAACTTGAATTTTGAATGGCCAAACATTGTTAAATTTTGCAGTTTATTTTGTAAAATATGCGTTTTTTGAGCCGAAACATGTTAATTTAGAAGAAGTCTGGTTCTCACATTACTGATTTGCTTGTTACCATGGAAACTGGGGACTCATAGGAAAGCTATATTGCTATCAATAGAATCTATCAGTTGAGGCTTTGAAAAAAACGAACAAAGGAGACAAACAAAGAGTACTCACTTCTTTTGGACTGGACAGATCTGTCGTTGGTTGGGGTATGGTAGGTATGGTTGGCTGGGCAGTAGTTCCTGTGGAAGCAGGGCTGCCAAAACCACTCTGCAATGTTCCAGCATTACCAGAGGCGGTCTGTGAGGCTGGTACAGGCGTAGCTGATACAGGGGGTTGCTGCTTCTTCTTCAGGTTCTCCTTGTAACACAGGGAACAGAGGCCATCAGTGGCTGGCGAACCGTAGAAGCCACATCCGCTTCTGCACAGTGCTTGCATGGGATTCGACTCTCGCTCCATGTTGTCTGTGTGGGTTTGTGTGTGAGTTTGTAAGAGAATGCGGTCCTGCGACTCTCTCTCTATTTCTCTCTCCAGAGGTTTCTATTGGTAGTACTTTGAGAGCCAGTGATACTCTGGGCTATCAGGCAGGGGATTTGAAGGATCGATGTCCTTGCTATGGATGAGGTAGGTGCTTCGATTCTCAAGCAAATTCACTCGAATACAGCCTACCAGTAGTGTGATTTCCTGTTGCAGCAACCTTCTCGCGGACTGCTCCTTGGAGCCTGGTTATCACCACGTATTCACCTGAAACAGCACAGAAGAAATTCCACATTAGCACAGAAGAGAGCACTCAGCTGCAGAGCAACTGGGTAATCACAGAGCAGTGTCACCCAGCAGCATAGCTGGAGAGGGAGGGGGATAAGAGATAAGAGCGGAAAACTAGCGCGGAATTACAATCGAAAAAAACGCGAACACTGTATACGCCTACGGGTGGAGGCAGGGGCAGGGGCAGGGGCAGCAGCAGCAGCAGCAGCATCGTCTCCGTCTCATTCGAGGAAGAAGAACGAGACGCAAGTTCTGGCTTCTGGCCGTAGCACCAGAGAGACCAAGTCCAAGTTGCAGATCGTCGCGCACATAAGGAGAGTAGGAGTACTTATAAGAAAGAGAAAGAGAGAGAGAGAGAGGCGCGCGCGATATCGAGAGAGACACGACTGCTGCACACACACACACACACACACACAACGAGAAAGACAGACAGACAGACACTTGGCTCGAGGTATATAGTATAGAGGTATATCGCGAGTAGCGCGCGCGAGAGCGACAGAGACGGAGCTAGGCGGAGCGGAGAGAAGGGATTGAAGTGAGTATAGAGCCTCGGCCTCGAAAGTCGGCTCGTCCTGGGCGCTGGCTGGGCACTAAGGCACTATCCAGTCCACCAGCACTCAGCAGCGATAATCCCGATGTTAACTGCACAGAGCGCACTCACTTCGAAGGCAGCTTTCCAGCGTCGCGCGGTGTCGCAAGCAGTAGCAGGCGGGCAGCAGTGCTGCTGGCCGAGGCACAACATGGAGTAAGCTCGCTGCTGCTGTCGCTCGGGCATTTAAGTGGCCCCCCGTACAGAGCGCTGCATTGTGCCTCTCGCTGGCGATCCCCTGCACCAGGGCTCGGTTTCGGAGCTACCTCCCAACGGCAGCAGCAGCAGCAACCCCGAGGGCCGTCCTCGACGAGACAATGGGGGACGAGTGGCTGGAGGGCCTGGCGACGAGCTCCTGGGCCGCGCTCGGCGTCTCGCGCGAGACACTGTCTGAGTCTGAGCGAGTAGCGACGTAACTGCTCTCCTCTCTCTCGCTCTCGGGTAGGTACGCGCGCGCGCACTGGCTCACGCCTCACACTACTGAGTAAGTACCTACTGTGCAGCACCAACACGGCTCTTGCTCGCTCGCTCGGCTCGCTCTCCTGCAGCAGCGCCGCTCTTCGGCTCTTGTCTCGCCTGCCTGGCTTCTTCCCTTCTACTCCGCGCACCTCTCCTCAGCTGCTGTGCCGCGGATACGACGTGTCCGCGAGGAAGCAGCTCTCGAGTCTCGTTTGCGCGGAGAGAGAGAGAGAGAAAGAGAGAGGGGCGCCCGCGAGGTTGGCTACGGCACTGATCCCACGGCGGCGGGGAGGGGGACTCCTCGCATACGGCTTGCTGGCTCGCGTACGCCCCCCCAGCAGCACGCGTTATATTGTGGAGTCACGAAAGCGAGCTCCGTTTTTTAGAGTCTCGCTTTGCTGGCCTGCAGCTCTTTCTTTCTCCGCTGCAACGCGCAGCTCTCCGCTCGTGGGTGCATTCGCACCGATCCACCTACTCGCCAGATTAGAGAGAGAATCCGCGGAAAATCAAAACAGCACGGACGGCACACTAGCTACCTACATATGTATAATAAAATGTAACCAGACGACAGAGGGGAGCTTTCTCTCCCCCGCTCTCTCTCTCTCTCTCTCTCTCTCTCTCTCTCTCTCTTTGGAAAGGGGGAGCGCAGCGGCGACTCCTTTCCCTTTAAAGAGCTTCGGAGGCGTCCTCTTTAAACCGTGCAACAATAACAACCGGATCAGCTTTGCGCGGGTATATCTCTGCTGCTCCAGGAGGGCATCGCGGAAAAAAGAGGCCTTACGTAACCTGAGCGACGCAGCTACACACCTATAGACTACTTTGCCCTGACGACTGCACAGCTGCGGACGAGGAAAACTCAGCGCGCGCGAGCGCGCGTGTGTGTGTGAAAGCACGGAGAGCATAATAATAAAAAGTGAAAATCGGGGCCCGTGGCCTCGATCGAAACGTATTATGAAGCGACGACGCGGCACTCGCGGGCCCAGGAGGCGCCCGGGCACGCTCCTGCGCGAGCCAGAGGGCGCCACCTACGACCAGCACGTATACGTATGTACAACATACGACTATGATACTCCTCCACCTCTGCTCCGCTGCTGCTGCTGCTGCGTTCGAGTCGTTCGACTACTTATGCATACGCGTGAGCGGGCCGTGGCTGCCTCGTGCGTGTGCCGTATACACTGCCCAGTTCTCTCATCATCGGAGAGCTCGGAAGAGGGAGGCTATGCTTCTTCGTCTACTCGATAAGCCGAGTTTCTTTGGCTGTGCAGCTCGTTGCGACACACGAGGTTCGCTCGACTGATGACTGGTCATCGCGAAGGACGAGCTTTTTCCTACGTGTTTTCGGGAGCCGATGAGCCGATGAGAGAGAGTAACTCGCGATTGCGCAACGCCATAGACTGTCCCCCAAGTCGTCGTCCGGATAAGAAGCGAGAAGGCATCGGAGCTTTCTTATACTTTCGAGAAATTACTCGCAGTAGAGATGCGATCTGGCACGCGCACACATCGCGCACACATCGCGCAACATAATGCAGCGAGCCGATCGAGAATTTACTTTCTTCGCTCGCTCGCCGACCTTGGCATTACTTTTCTCGTCTACAATAGCGTTGCTCCTGATACTGCGTCTCGGTGCGCGATTGATGTCGACTAATTGGAGATCAAAAAGAGAAGCACAGCACCGCTAACTTGCGGGAATTTTGAGGGAAAACTGCCAGAGGTGACTTTCGCACGCTTCGCTCTCAGTCCTTCGGTCGGCCGTCTGTCCCTTCTTGCAATCGGAAGACCCGAGAGCCCCTCTTAAAGACCGGGTGTGCACACTGTGCATGCGTCGTCGCTTTGCGGGCTTCCCCGATTACATTTCGTGGCTTTTTTCAATACAACGCCCTCTTTTCTCCTGTTTCAGATTAAATTCGTAGCCTGCCGTTGGATATTATCTCCAGAAAAAAAAAACGCAGCTCGATAAGATTTCCCCAAAACGTCCCGTCTCCAACCGCCCTCAAAACTCTCTGCGCGCCTCTCGTGAGAGAAAAAAACGAGGGCAGCAGCAGCAGCAGCACTGCACACGCATCCGTATACGTCAGCGGAGCGCGGGCGAGGGTCTAGGGAGGAGGGAGAGGTGGAGGTGCAGCTGTTGAATGCCTGCGACAAGTCCGGAAAACACGTGCGACGACGCTCTCTTTTATTGCTGCTGCTGCCAAAATCTCAGCGTGCGAGCTGCTGTTACGCTTCTTCTTCTTCTTCGCGTGTGGTGAGAGGTCTAGACGCGCGCACGCGTGAAAGGCGACCCATTTTTTCTCCCCTGCACGTACGCGTTGCTCCCGTTGCTGGGCTTGATAAAAGTACTCGGTACCGAGACTCTGCGAAGCGGCGAATCTCGGAAATGAGTCACGCCAGCGCGAATCGAGCAAATATTTAGGGAAATCGACGACTGCTCCGAATTTTGATGTTTTCAAAACATCGCTCTCTCCTCTCCCCCGATGGACTTGTTAATTGCTCCCGTTGACGACGTGCGTAGTAAACAAAGCTCATTCAGTCGAATCGTAGAAATTATACGTCGCGTATACGCACAAAAAAAACGACAACGACTCGAGAGCGTTATCAACAGCTATCGAACGGCGCGAAAGAGAGGGGGAGAAGGAAACGATTTTCTGCGTCGCGCCGAAATCACACGATGAAAACAGCTGTCCCAAGTGTGTCACCTCGAATACCTCTCTAGCGAACACACACCGACACATACTCACGGCGTGCGAATTCGCTCTGAAAAGCTTCTTTCTCTCTCGCTCGCTCTCGCGGAAGCGTCTAACTGCACACGAAAGAGAGACACTGTAGAACGCAGCCGTCGTCGTCGCCAGCACTTGACGTCAGCTGCTGCGCTGGAGACAAAAAACGAAGCGGCGAGTCTACCTGTACACATGCGCGCGTACATACACACGTGTGCTTCGTCAGGTACAATGCACACGCGAGAGGGAGAGAGAGAGAGAAGGACGCACAGCACAGCAGAGCAGAGCAGCAACAGCAGCAGGTGGGGGCAACGAGTCGATTCGCTTTCTTCCATACGAGAGAGCGCGCACACATATATGTATAACGCGTGAGAGAGTTGCCGCGCTCGATGACTAAACGAAATCGAGGAACGTCAAACGCGTCAGACTCTGATGGAAAGTGCGTCACCTATCGATACACGCGTATATACGGAGACAAGTGCACGACTCGATGACGGAATAACGTGCGCCGCAGCAGCAGCAGCCTTGCCGGGAGATGAATGAGAAATTTTTCGCGCGTCCGGCCAGCGAAATTCACTGCTTCGCTCGACGCCGGGTATATTATGGCCGAGAGCGTAACTCAAGGCTTCCGGTGTGTAATCGCGCACTCCGCCGCGGCATATAATGACTGCACGCGTGAGGATCTATCGAGTTTCCGCGGAAAGACAACGATGGCGACGGCGACGACGATGTGTCACCGCGAGTGAAACACGTGGCGTCTGCGTACGCCTGCACTCGCGGATCGATTTTACATCTTAGGGTAGGTATAGTGACAGCGGAGTCGGAAGTCCGAGCCACTTCCTTTCTTTCACACGCTATCGACGACCCCTATGTACAATTGTACATGGTATAGAGTCTCTAGCCAAAAAAACCCGGAGTACAGAATGTAGGCTACTCGACAATCCCAATGGAGAGTCGGAGAGAGAGAGAGAGAGAGCGAGAGAGGCACACGCACAATGCTCTCGCGAGTACAGTCGCGCCAGACCGAGAGATCGATTTTTCGTAGGCTAGGTAAGGGACCGGGGAATAGGGCCGCCGCCATCACCACCACCACCACCACCGCCGTCGTCGCCGTAGTCTCTCCCTTCTTCCATATCAATATGAGAGAGAAGAGAGACGGAATGTAGAGCCGACACGACTATAGCGCGCATGAAAAGGAAAGGGGTCGGAGCTTGCGCTCTGTGTGTGTGTGTGTGTGTGTATGTCTGTCTGGCCTGCGGACGAGCGCTGCACATGCGCCAATGGTCCGAGGGCTCGCCGCGCGATAGAGCAGCTGTATGTGACCGATCGCACTGGTGGGGATGCCGTTTATTGCGGCTCATTGCGTTTCGCTGATTTTTTTTCCCTTTGTGTCTTAGAGAATTTTCGTAGAACCAAGTGCTGAAACAATTGTGTGGAATATTCACAACAAACGTATAGATAACGATCCCGAGACATTTAATTTGGCGTGGATATATACACGCAACGTTACATCGCGCCACTCGCCTCTATTATAGCTGTATCTATTAACATAGCATTATGCGTCGCGTTAACGAAAGCTGCTTGCGTGTGCCGATAAGCCGGCAACGATTGGGAGCGTCTGTAGGCTCTTCAGCGTGTCGAGACTCGCCTCGGATTTTTCTGACGAAATCCCGGCCGAATCGGAGCAAAGACACATCGGCGAAATTCGAGCGCCGAACGTATACGTACACGACAATGAAACGCTGCAGAGATGAAGAAAAAGTGAACATATTGAAAAATTGCATCACAAAACTTTTATCGAACTTACGTGTATATTTCGACTGACTTTTTAACATCGCGCACCGCGGCACCCAACGAACCAAACTCTCGTTTTCGCGCGTCGATCAACCGTATACTTACAGGCGCACTCGCCTTCAATTTTCCACGCGAGCGACGCATTGAGCAACTGGCTCGCTCGTTCGCTCGCTCGCAGCCCGATGAACCACGTGAATCGAATACAAATACGCGTGTCAGCGGCTATATAGCCATGCAGTGGCCTCGGCCGCGAAACAAAGATTTCCCGACGTATATGCAGCAGCACCGCTGACAAAGGGGGTGAATCTCCTCGCGCATGCAAGTCTTCTTCTGCTTCCGCAAGCTCGCGCGTTTCAGAGCTTTTAAAAATAAGCACGAGCGCGCCCATGTGATCGCTGCCAATCTTTGGCTACTACGCAGCGGCTTGCCCGAGGATTGAATTTAGTCGCGCGAGTCAGCTGTGTGATGATGACACGTCAACGAAAGCTTCGGGGGGTTTTTTTTTTTTCAATGAAAAATTACAAGCCGAGAAGAAAGCCAGCTCCAATTACAAAAAGAGCGAAAATCACGCGACGAGAGCGCGAGGTTATCGGCCACACACACACACACACACTGCGAGCGGCGAGCTTTTTCGGAGCAACGGACCGCGGCGACTGCGAAAAAGAGAATACGCGACGACGCGCGAGGGAGAGAAAGAGAGCGATTCGAAGCCGGTCAACGACACCGTTCCTCCTCGGCCTCTCGTCGCCTTCTTTCTTTCCGCCGGCGCGTAAATAAACAAAAGCGGAGTAGGTATGTATCGACAGGTGCAGCGGCTACCCGACCGAGAGGCGGTAAAACGTAAAAATGGGGGACTCAACTCGAGCAGATGCTATACAACATACTGCGAGATAAGCGGTGTTCTTCTCGTTGTTTGCGCGAATTCGTGTACGATTTTGAAAAAGGCGGAGGATAAAGCGCTATAACTGCGCAGCGAAATAGAGAGAGAATCATGACTTTGAGTATCTTCGAGTCGCGCTGTCCTAACCTCACTTTTCGCAAGCTCTCGAGGACTCGTTTCCCAACGGCGAAATACGAGCGCGCGAGTAGACGGTGGACCGGGTGCGGAGAAATTACCTGCGGCATCGAAAAATCGAGAACCGCTGACGGCAGTAAGCATACTAATAACGCACGCAGCGCTCTGTCAACGACCTCGACCTTCCAGATGCGCGCGAGCGCGCGATAGAGAGAGAGAAAGAAAATGGCGCGATAGCTCGTTCAACCCGACTGAAGAACGGACGGAGCTGAGAAACGAAGCGCAAGCAGCCACCTTCGAGGAGTCGGCGACTGCGTTTTTGGCTCTGCTGCCAAGAGAGCTTTTCTTTATCGCCCACGTGCGTGCGGCTCTCTCAGCCGAGCCTCGGGATTTTTCGCGAAAATTTCGACCTTGTGCTGAGAAAGAGAGAGAGAGCAACCTTCTTCCTCTTTTTCTTTGTGCATCAGAGAGCTCTTTGTTGCGGGCTCGACGCGCAGGATTGCAATACACATGCTGATGCAGTCTCTCCCTCTGTTTGAGTGTTTTGAGAAAGAACAGCGGGTCAACGGCTGGAATAAACAAAGAATCTCTCTTTCTTTTATACAGACGCCCGAGTATATACGAAAACTGATTTATCGCGCTCGCATGAGTCATTGCATAACGACGGAGCGTCTGATAGCCGAGGATCATACGTGAGGAATATTTCCAAACACACTCGAGAGCTTATCGCGCACGCAGAAGGTTGAGGAGGAATCGCCGCCGCCGCACCGTTGAATTTGGTTTTTACACGAAAAGCACACGCGCGTATAGAATTAACGCGTGTGTGATCGATTTCTCACTCGTCTTAACGATGCTCTTTTATCTCGTCATTCATTACGAGCAGTCTATACTGATTTCCTCTCGTATGTCCGCGCGCTGCGTTGTTCGTAAAACGTACACGATGCCCAAGGCACGTCGCTCTTTCTCTCTTTCTGTCTCTGACGAAATTCGCCGAGGATACAGCATTGAGCTGCGCGCAGGTGAACGACCCAAAGTCAACGAACGACCCTCGGCCCGTGCGCTGCCTACAAGTACCTATACATACGTACGCCGCTTCTAATCCGATTTTTCGACAGGTTTCGCGCGTTGCCTCGAGACAATCTGAAGCAAGATAAGCGCTCATCTGCCGATTTACTTCAAAACGAAGAGAAATAAAAGGTCGATAAAAAGTCGCAGAAGGACGAGTCGACCATTGTCTAGAAAACTATATTACAGCAGCAGCAGCAGTCGAGAACGCGCGAGGAAACGCGCGTAGAGCCAGATAAGGATCGGCGCTCGAACGACCTTTGCAGTCCCTCTTTTCCACCTCCCCCTCCTACTCTCCCGCGTACGTATCAAACAATAACAGGATCGCCAATTACCACACGCGACTCTCTTTCTCGCGCTCGCACAGTCTGCGTATAATGCATATGTATATTGCAAGAATTTACCGTTTCGTTTTCCCCGCTTCAATTTTTCCTTTATTCCCCCCATCTAATAGCTAGCGAATTTACATTACGACTCCGTATAATGCTGGCTTAATCATTCAAATCGCCACCCGACTCTTTGTTCGTTCTTCCGCGAGAGGATGATTCTTTGTAACGATAATTGATGAGAATTATTGGGTCAAGTTAATCCTCGTATTCTTAGCTGTTTGTCCTAGAAATCGAATGCCGAGCGCGTTTGATATAATCGAATTTTCGCAAAAGCTATATAGAGCGGAGCAGACGCTATCCCAGTTTGGGGCGGGTAAACGAAATTACAAGAAATCAATTCGCTCTGAAATATTCACGTAATCCAAATTCAAACTGCACAGCGCTCTCGCGGTTTTGATCTCCATTTCAATTTCAAAACTCGTAGCAGTCACAGCGGCGCGCGGCCCAAAAATAACCTTGACCCAGTTGCGCTCTCGGCGACACTTCCTTGCGCGCGCTGAGAGAAAAGCCTGTATGTGTGTGTACTGGCTGATGGAAAGTAAAAAGGTGTCGCGTATCCAAGCAACCGTGCAGGTATAGGTATGTATAGGTATCCGCGAAATTGCATATCCAAGCGAGCTTTCGTCAACCGTAACGACTCGACGCATCCGAAACGCGGCCTGTGTGTTGTTCGACGCCAAACGGCGAGGCATAAGGCACACCGCTGCACGTACTTTTGACTCAGCCGCGCATGACGCACTCGTGCTTCCCGATTACACTTATCGTCGGACTGTTTCTGCAGCTTCTGCTATTAAACTCGCTAATCGAGCTGCGCACGAGGTGCTTGGACTGTTGTGCTGGCGCTTTTATTTTTAGAGACTCGTACGTCTTTTTTTATTAGTTTAGAGTTTAAGCAACACAATGAGGGAGAACAATGAGAGGATCCACGAGACACTTTCTTCTCTCTTTGTTCGAGGCTTTCCCTGCGCGCGCGCGAGGAATCTTTCTTGTAAATGCTTTTTTTTTTCGTTTTCGACGAGCTGATTCGTTCGTATGGTTTACGAGCTTGTTGATCGAATCAGACTTGAAAATAGCGTTGCTAAAATTGTTTTCTACATAATATTATCGGGCCTCGTCGAATCGATCAATGCGCGCGCTCGTCAACAACAGGCGAATTTCAAGCGACCCTGATGATATCCGTGTACAAACACACCGGCATATCGAGAGCAGCGAGGACGGATCGAAATTTCTTTTTCGAGGACTCGCTTGCGTCAAAGGCCGCCGCCGTCGCATTTGTACTTTATGCAAGATATTATATTCACGGCTACCGCGAGAGACAACGGGGAGTCGTAATCACACCGCAAGTGAAATCGTTGTTATACGTCGCATACCTCGACGACCTCGTTTCTTCGAAAAACCATAGGTCGAGATTTTCCGCAACACAAATTTTCACCTCTCGGCGTCGCGCGAGTTTTGGCAATCGATCAACGCTTCGGAGAAGGAGAGAGAAAGAGATAATACGGTAGAGTCCCGCCTATACACGCGCTCGCGCGCACGGCCTTGAGGCGGCATAGCGCGAATTTTCGACCTTCGACCATGCTATATCGAGGCCGCTAGAACATCTCGGCTACGGCTTTCCTTTCCTGCGCGCACTTGTCTCCGCGATATATAGTCTTTTCCATTCATCGGACGACTCGAAAAATTCTCGGAGCGCCAGTTCGTCGGAAGAGGAGTGTGCGGGTTTATACGAGAATAAAGCGCCACAATGGATTTGCGCGCGTGGAGGCGACGAATTTATATCTCTCGGACGCGCGCGCGGGCCAATTTGATTTTCGAAGCGGTAATTGCCGCGCTGAATCATACTTCTCTCTGACTTACGATTCCGCGTATGACGGCGTTTTAGTGGGATTGCTTTCTACACGATTTAAAAAACAACTAAACCAAAGAAAACAAAGGGACAGACAAACCGCATAGAAAAATGTCACGCGTTTCCTGTTGATGACGCTCCGACAGCGCGAAACCGTACAAAATAGAAAACGATAAGAGCCGCATTCTCTCTTTCTCTCGTCCCTACAATCGCGGATACACTCGAGTCCACAGTCCAGCTGTTTTTCCGCTCGGCGGGAAACGACAAACAGCCTGTTTACGAATTACAACTCTATCAACGGCGGCGAATTCTCTCCCCCATCGTTTGCGGCGGCAGCAGTTGCAGGAGGAGAGCCAGAGGCGACGCCCGCATGAATAAGCGCGCAGGTGATGCGTACACGCGGTAAGTATTCTCGTCGAGTTTTCGCGCGCTCGAAGAGGTTACGTAAAGCTTTTCTCCGCGAAATTTCCAGTGTAACGCGCTCTCCGATGGCTGGAAATCAGCGTAAACACGGGTTATTATAAGTCGCGCGCCGTCGACGCGTACACGCGCTGCTCGTCTATTAAAGGGGGGGGGGGGCAGAGGGGAAGACGGAAAAAGAAGAGCAGTTATACACGCGCGCCGCGCGGGTGGGATACGAAGAAAGTGCGCGCTTGGAAGAGGTGTGGCTGTGTGCAACGAGCCTAGTTGTTGCGACGGCGGCGCGGCACTCGGTAATTTCACGACGAAAGGGAAACGCGGGAGAGGAGCGAGCGAGGCCGCAGTGCCGGATTTGGCACGGCGTCGTGTCTTCCGTCTAGCTTCTTGTGCTAGACGGATAAGGATAATTATCTTTTGTCAGACTCGATTGCTCCCCGAAATTCTCCAA
The DNA here is from genome assembly GCA_012977825.3 of Pteromalus puparum. Classification (NCBI taxonomy): domain Eukaryota; kingdom Metazoa; phylum Arthropoda; class Insecta; order Hymenoptera; family Pteromalidae; genus Pteromalus; species Pteromalus puparum. The sequence goes on from CM053171.1 coordinate 58,593,064, forward strand.
ATTTATTGCACTCGAACAACGCGTCACAGGTAGTACAAAAGAGAGGAGGATTAACACCCGCAGTTGGGAGACGTTTCCTTTAGACCTCAAACGCCCCAGCACAGGTAACTCGCGTCGCGTCAGGTATACGGGATCACGGAGAGCCACCCCCACCAGCAAAGGTCAGCGTCCGTAGCCCTATTGAAAATCCAAGCACACGCCGAAAACCTGTATCCTGTGTGCTCTCTTCTGTGATGCTCGCCCCCCAAAAAAATCCCTCTCGCGTTCGGAGATCAGGAGCAGAAAAACGGATCAAAGCTGCTTTCCACGTTTTTTACTTTCGGAGCGGCGTTTCACACGAGCTGCTGCTGCTGCTGCTAATGCTTTCTATACTTACTAATACACTTACGCACGAGGGAGAGGAGAAGGCATCGCTTCTTCCTTGGGAAGAAAAGCCGACCGAAAATTGAACGCGCGTTGCCGAGCACATGGCCGACGAGGCGAGGAGGAGAGTATCGGCGGAGGGTCCGAGGTGACAAGTGCTTTTCGCTGCTCCGCTTTGTTTGTTTTTCGACGACGAGCTGCGACTGGGGTGGGGGGAGAGAACGAGAACGAGAACGAGAGAGAGAGAGAGAGAGAGAGACAAACTCAGGTGGGGGTTTAAATGGAAGTGGGCTAATTGATCGCCAACCGAGACGCTTTTGGAGCAGACTGCGTGTACGAATTCATCAAACGTTTAAATGTGTATTATCGCAGAGAGCAAACAACGATTTCACCGCAAGAGAGAGAGAGAGAGAGAGAGCCTCGGCTGCACGCACGTTCCGATTCAACAAATCAAAGGTCACCAAGATCGCATTCATTATGACTCAAGCTCTCGATCGTTTGTTTGCGTAACTCCTCCTCCCCTCCTCTCTCTCTCTCTCTCTCTCTCTCTCTCTCGCCTGCCTGTATTATATCGCATAGATGCGCTAACGTCGATCTCGCATCAGCACTCGAGAAGCGCACCCAAACGATTTCAGACACGCCGATGCGCACAAACAGGCAAATCGAATTAAACTGCGACGAGGCTCGCGCGAGAGCGCGAGGCCGCTACTTGCTATGCGAAAAATTCACGCAACGTCGAGGCGCTATTGCGGCATTGTCCGAATCGAAGAGAAAAATATCATCGAATTCCCGTGTGACGTCAGCAGAGCTGCGGTAAACAGAGCCGAGACGCACAAACAACGATCGCATTTAAATCGCGCGCAGCATCGGGGAGCCGAGTTCTTTAAACACGTGGCTTTTCCTCGCGCACGCCAGGTGCTTGCGCGCCTCACAAAGGGAAAACTCTCTGCCCGTTGCGTAAAAACACAACGGCGGCATCGATTCCCATTGTCTCCCCCTAACGGCGCACATCAGGCTACCCCGTCGTGAACAGCGCATACACCTCTTATACCTACTTACAAAGGAGCGAAAGCTCCCAGCGATAAGCAAGCAGACGGAAAAGCGCATTAAGAGAGATGCAGTGAACTCGGAAAATGCGCGACCGCTGCGTCGTCGTATAGGTTGGTCGTACATGTATAGCGAGCGCACGAGGGGAGAGGTAGGTGCGGAACACGAGAGAAAGAGAGAAGGATGTATAGACAGCGCGTGTCGTGAGCGCTGCTGCTGCTGCTGCTGCTGCTGCTGCTGCATGTGGCTTGGCGCTGGCGTCGAGTCCCTCTCTTGCACGCGCTCGTGCAATTGCGCGATACAACTACGCACCTACGTATAGCTATACAGGGACCCGTACGAGCGTTTTATTGTTGGGCCTGAAAATCGGGAAGCTAGCCCGAGGGGAGAAATCGGGGGAGAATTGCGCGCGATGAGGCAAGCAGCAGCGATAAGCAGAATATTCGCGGAGGCAGCTACGCCTATAAGGCGCACGCACGCAATACGTGGATGAAGAAAGAACGAGAGAGAGCGCACTTGGCCCGAAATTGCGTCGCCTCTCGCCGTCCTTTTCGCTCGCTCGCTTATACTCCGAAAAGCCGCGCTGGAAGGAAGAGCGCGATGCGTCACTTCCACTCGGCTTGCTCTCTGCCTCTCCCTCTCCCTTTCGTCGCGCGACGACGGAGAAGAGGCTTCCCCGGGAGTCGACGGCGCGCGTCCGATTAAAAATAGAGGCTAGCTCTATACGGCCGCACTGTGCAGGCCTGGGGATATGGGAAAAGCGAGAGGGAGAGAGCGCACGGAATGGCTCTTTGTACGAGACGGAGCGGACGGAGCAGCACAATGCGCCGTCGCCGCCGCCGCCGCCGCCGCCGCCGCCGCGAGGAAGAGAGAGAAAGGAGGAAAGGAAAGATCGAGAGAGCGAGAACTACTCACCGAAGGTTGTTGCTGCTGCTGTGGTGTAGCAGAGCGCAATATGTCAGCTGACTTGACGTGTGGCTGATCGCGATCCCGCGGCAGTATCCCACATAATTGTTCAGCGGGTCGAATGCCACGTAAGGTCCCGTACCTCTGCCGCCGCCGCCGCCGCCGTCGTTGCCTTCGTCGTCGTGGTCGTCGTGGTTCCTTTGGCGAAGCTCGCCGTTGTCACTGGTGCAGGCCTCTCCTGCGCCCCGCTTCCTTCCTTCCGAAGCCTATACTAGACACCGCACCCGGAGCTAGTCGTCGTCGCGGCCGCGCAGCGCACAATCTACTTACTACCTGTAATCGTCGAGGTAGATAGCGCAGTCACACTCGCGAGCGAAAGAGCTGTCCGTCCGCTGCTGGCACACACACGAAAACAACGGTCTGAGGCCTGAGCGAGAGAGCTGAGAGACTGTCGCGATGCTCTCCCGAGCCGTAAGGGGGGATGACTGACTCTTTCTCTATGCCGGAGACAGGCCGAATCGAGTCCCTCTCTCACTCTCTATCTCTTCTCCAGAGTCCAGCGTCTATCAGCAGCTCTATCCGTCTGTCCGTGTCCGTGCCCGTCTCTGCGCGTGCGATCTGCGATGTGCGAGCAAGGGGAGAGAGAGAGAGAAAAACAACAAAACGCGATGCGTGCAACGCGCGATGATATCTTCTCTCGCTTCGATTTGCGACTCTGCACTCTCTCTATACGAATTTTACGATCCGATCCGATGCGGCGATAAGGCCGAACTGGCGGAAGCTCAGAAGCGCAGTGCGTAATGCGTAGTGCTGCTACTGGCGACTACCTATCAAGACGTGGACGAAGACCAACGAGCTCCTGCTGCACACTGCCGAACTCACGGCCCGATGACGACTACTGCTCGGCTGTGAGCAACTGTCCGAGGAGAGAGCGCACTTACCCCCACTTTGCTCTCTCGTTCTATCCCCACCACGCGGAGCCAGCTCTATTATACGTATACGTATACGTATTTCATGCACTATCATACTCGGCCAGCTCTGGCTTGCCAATTATTTTTTTGACGATTTCGAGCTCCCATCTCACCCCCGCAATTTCCCCGATATTTTTCTCTTGCTGTTCGGCTCTAAACAGAGGCTGCCTGGCCCGCCAACTTAGCCAGAGTCGCTGATATTTCACGCATTGTGTTTTTATAAGAGTATAAAGTACTAGATTTCCGTCCTCGGTCCTCCTCTGCCTGCTTGCGGGGATTACGTCCAGCTGGCGCTGGCGTAGCCCCCATCGCGCGGCGGCAGCAGCGTCGCGCCTTGTCTGCTAATAGCAGCACTAGCTGCTTCAGATTCAGCTTGCGGCATTTGTTGTCAAAGAAGTTGGAGGTGCTCTGCACTCTGGGCTTTGTTCCGTTTTTTCAAAGTGTTTGTTACATTAAAATCTCGTCGGCATTGCGTCAGTGCTTCGAAGAAATAAGTGAGACTTGCAAGTACTCTTGCCTGGCACACATACATAGCTCTGAGCCAAGGGTTTATCCAAGTTGAAGGTTATGTTTTCAGCAGCTGAGTTCTGAATTTAATAAATAGCGAGAAGGGTACGTGCTTTTTATGAGGTTTTGTCTTGTTAACGCGTATGCCATTGTTGGACTTTTTAAGATTTCATCTATCTCGTTTCAGGAAGAATATTTTCATAGAAAACATGGCATCAAGACCCAAGCGTGCCAATGCTGGCAATAAAATGGCAAAACTCCTCAATGAGGAGGAGGAAGATGAATTTTACAAGACTACTTATGGAGGTTTCGAGGAGACAGAGCAGGACAATGATTACAAGTTTGTTTCATTTCATTACAATCAATTGTTTGGAAATCACTGAAACATTGACTGATACCTGTTTGTTTCCAGGGAAGAGGTTGAAGCAGAGGATGAGGTAGACTCCGATTTTAGTATAGATGAGAATGATGAGCCAGTATCAGACCATGAACCTGAGGAGAAAAAAAGAAAAAAGGGAGTTTTCACAAAAGCTTACAAGGAACCAGCCAAGCCTTCTTCGTCAAAACCAAAAGAAGCAGCAGCACCTAAGAAAAAGAAGCCCAGGATTCAAAAAATAGAAAGGATATTCATTGATACAGAGAGGAAGTCAATCCGCCGTTCTACAGCAGCAAAGTCTGCTGCAACACTGAAAAGATTGAAAGAAAGAAATGAGGACCAGAGAAAAAAAGTTAAAATAGTCAAATATGATGACTACAAGCCCACGCAGGAGGAGTTGCTGGAAGAGGCACTGCTAACTGAAGAAATTAATTTAAAATCTTTGGAGAAATACCAGAGGCTGGAGAACGAGAAAAAGAATACAAGAACAGTACGCAAAACAAATGTTGGTCCCATGATAAGATATCAATCATTGTCTATGCCAGTCATGGTCTTGTCAAATTCTCACAAAGAAAAGGAAAGCAAATCACAGACTGATACTGATGAGAGCAAAGCAGATGATTCTGAATCTAAATCCACTGAGACAAACGACAATGGGTATGTATATAGTTTAGATTTGGTAAATTCTAGTTTATTCTCTCTTTCTGTTTTATTAATAGTGGGGAAGAGAAAAAAGAAACGAGTACAACGGAAAAGGAAAAGAGCTTTGATTGCATAGGAACTAATGGACATTACGAGAGAACTTTTGTTACATTTGATAATGTACAGCAATTTGGAAAAATTTTTAAAAAGAAGCCGGCTCTTAGGCCGACCTTGAAATCACTCTGTGCAATCACAAGGTATCAAAACATCAAAATTTAATGAAATAATTTATTATACTACAAATTAACAGCTTAACTTTGATCCAGCAGATTACCAGCAAAATATCGCGACCCCATGACTCAACTACCTTACAGAAACGTACAAACATTTCGTTTACTGAGGGATGCTTACTATCAACAGCTCGACGCTCAGTCGGATACTAGCGACCCGATGATAAGTCCGGAAATGGCACGATGGTTGGAGTGGAGACTAAAGAATAATCAAATCTCCCAGAGGAGCACTGTGCGTCTCGAACCCGCGTCAGCTTCTTCCACTTCCTAATTCAAATAGTTACAAAAGTAAATCAACTCATTCTTGTAATATATAACGTCGCTTAAAAAACATAAACTTGGATAGGAGAAAAAATAATTAAGTTGTAAATAAATATCATGCTGTGTACGGTACAACGTCTGCCACAACGGTGGCCGTTAACTTGTTTGAAATATTTCTACTTTTTTATAAATAATGCGCGTATGCGGGTGCTTGAAATATATATTAAAAAAATAAGGAGCAATTACAGTATTAAACGAAAACTTGAATAAATTGTCTACTTCTACATTGATATTCAAGTCTCTATAAAATAATTTTCGTTAATCTTTTATTTCCATCAGTGTATAAGATCAACGAAATAAAATTACTTGTATGAACAGATTCGTTAAAAAAAGATTATTAAATAATATAGCGATTAACAATAAAAGGTTAGAGAATTACGCATAACATAGTGTTTTCATAACGTCGAGTTTAATTCATCCCAGTGGCATTTTTCTTGTCTAAAGCATTACGATAAGTACTTACTTAAATTTTTTTCGTTAATCTCTCGTGTGGGTGCACAAAAGCGTTAGGACATCTCAATTTATACAATGCATTCTTTCTCGCTTTCAAGTAGTTTTTTGCTTCTCTAGAGTAATAAGGATTTTTCTACTGCTTTATTTCAAGTTTGCCTATACTTGATTTCGCTCGAATAAAATATGCGGGTAGCGCGCGCACGCGTGCATACGACGTGCGTACGTACTGTTACGCGCGAGTAGAAAGGACATTTGTTTTTAGACAGCAAGTACTCAAAATAACGTTATATCGTCCTCGTGTCATCGTTGTCGTCGTCTTCATCATCAATTTCCTGGGTCTCATCACGCAGTTCAAGGCAATTATAATAAGAGCTACACTCTAGGATTCACTTTTTTCTTCTCTCTTTTACTTATTCTTCGTTTTCCCATTACTCATAAATACTTCGCAATTGTTCTAAAACCGATAAAGCTTCTCGTAAAAAATAATGCAATTTTAAAGCACGTAAGACTTGGGAATGGCCATTGCATTTGAGATAACATTGAGGTCCACCCCGTATTATTTTTTTATCATCGTTATTACTTTTAATAAATCTTGAAATTTTAATTCTTTTCCTAAGGTTCCTCACAATCTATTATCACGATTCGAGTAAATCGCGTGTTAACGTGTGTCGTCTGTTAGAAAGAACCGCACAGAATTGACGTTGCTCTTCCTCACAAAAAACTTTACCAATAGAGCCAACCTTCAACGCATTGAGTAAAAAAAATATTAAAAATTTCTTGCTAAAAAGTGAACGTGTTTCATAAGCCCGGCGAGTAAAAAACTGAGTAAAGACCTCGTGACGCTTAGTTATTAATTTGTAGTTTTTTTTTTTTGTTTTGTTTTCTTTTATTATTAGGAAGTATAATAATTAACGTAATCTTATATTTCGGCCACTCATAATGTATCACAAATGAAAATGAAATTACTTTCAAAATTTACAGAAACGCGAACTTGTTTTTGCCTATTTTTTTTGCATAACAATCACGTGAGAGCGAGACGATAATCAACTTGGGTGGAGGTCGGAGGATGATATCTACCTGGCTGCTGTTAACTGTTCCATTATTATAATTTCTTAATTCTCTCACGGCGGAGCACTAAAACCACATTAAATCTCCTTGGATTTTCTCGACTCATCCACGAACATAGAATCTTATGTGTCGACGGCTTAGCGGCCAGCAGCCACGTGTGTTTTAATTGTTCCTGATTTTCTTCATAAATATATTACATATTACAAATTGTTTATATATTCATGATCACATTATGCGTTGAGAAGAAGAATTATTATATGTATTACAAAGAAGCGGTAATACAACATTTAATTATCAATAACATAATATATGTATATCTATCTGCCCTCGCATTCATTTTTTTACCATTTTTTTCCACACTCATATCGTATTTGTGACGCGTGTGATTCCGCGTGTGTAATTTTATCGCATGTGTCCGCTTCACATATACGCATCGAAGGCGAATGCTTTGTGTACATTTTATTACGTATGCGTACATGAGCGAAGGATTTAAAAGGACAGAGAAAGAGTTGAAGAGAGAGGCGGAGAAATGATAGATGGAGTATAGAAGACGAACTTCAGATTTCTTGGTTGGGGTGGATTCATTAGCATAGAGAAGAACAGAGTGCATGGGCCTTTTTTGTTGTCCAGCGCGTGTACGTGTATCTGGTTTTCATTTTTACTTATTCTTTCGCATTTGTTTGTGTTTATGTGTTTGTATACTATTTGTCCATATGTTTGTATAATGACGTTTCTGGGTGCAAAGTTGTTTTGACGTTTTTGTGTTGTCTGCATGCTTAAGATCACTCGCTAGTCGTGCAATATATCTGGGGAGAGCCGCACAGTTGACCGGTACGATATTTAGGCGAACCAAGAGTTGCGTTTCGCACGCGTGTGTGTTACTGTGACATTTCTCTCTGTTTGTGTGGATAATCTGCGGTATCCTCTCGCTTTGGTGGGGGCTGATAATAACCCTTTCCTAGCATACGAGATTATAGGCCCGTACACATAGTCTTGGCTCTCGTGCACTTACGCACCTGCTACATCTACCAACGGCCGCCACTCCTCTCGTCCCTCTCTCTGTGTCACTCTCTCTGCATCTAAAACGTCAGGCATCCAGTTAAAAAAATCATCATTTGCAGGGAAGTTGAGAGGTTCAGAAGCAGGATAAGAAAGCTGTCTAATGTTGAACTTAAAGAAAAAAGGTGTTTGTAGTAATGACAATATGCTATGCTTTTATTTTGTTCTTTTTTTATCCAAGTTTTTTAAAATAATTTACTCTTTGGAATTTAAATGCAAAATTACAAAATAAAAAACTCACTCGTAAAGCAAATCATTCGATAAACAAACACCACGTCACTGGCAGCACTGTTTACGCATTCCTTCGGAACTCATTGTTGGCTTAACATCAATTGGTTCTACATTTTGTGGTCGAATCGTGTCTCCTTCAGGAGGATCTCTTATTTGTTTCTGCGAGACGATTCTGTATATCTCTGCAAAAATTCGAAATAAATTAATAATGAGACTGGCAAACATAAAGAGGAAAAAAAGAAGTTTATTGATGCTTTACCTGTTAAAATATTTTGAAATGCTGTTTCAACATTGGTCGAATCCAAAGCTGATGTCTCTATAAAGGAAAGACCATTCTTCTCAGCAAAGGTTTTAGCTTCATCTGTGGGCACAGCTCGTAGATGCCTCAAGTCTGACTTGTTGCCGACCAGCATAATAACGATATTCTGATCAGCATGATCACGCAGTTCTCTCAACCATCTCTCTACATTTTCATACGTCAAATGTTTCGCAATATCATAAACTAGTAAAGCCCCTACAGCACCTCGATAGTACCTGCATTGTCAGAAAAAACAGCACATCAGTCACAGATGAAAATCAAGCTGGAAGGTTAGAGATACATTAAATGTTAATGGGACTTACGCAGATGTGATAGCACGATAGCGTTCTTGTCCAGCAGTGTCCCATATCTGAGCTTTGATCGTTTTACCATCTACTTGTATACTTCTTGTTGCAAATTCTACACCAATAGTGGACTTGGACTCGAGATTGAATTCATTTCTCGTGAATCGTGACAGAAGATTACTCTTTCCTACTCCAGAGTCCCCAATGAGAACCACTACAAGAAAAAAACATGAGAAATTACTAAATTTCATGCATTTCAAAAAGTTTTTGAGTGTCAACTCATGGCAGACTTTGTAAAGATTGTATGACGCAGATGACATCATAAGTCCGATTGTCTTGAAATTGAATATGTAAATTAGTCTATTACCGATCATCAATGAAATTGTCAAACCAGTGACACTGAATATCAATCTGTCAAGTAGCAATGGATTTCAAGAGCAACCAAGGCATGTTATCAATATCTTGTCTCGAAAATACCAAATAGGTACATGCATCAGAAGCAGTGAGTTGAGAAATCAAATAATAATAAACCAATAATTTTAGTGTGTAAGAAAGGCAGAGAGAGAGAGAGAGAGAGAGAGAGAGCTCACTTCATGTTACTCGCTATCAACAAAGAGATTGCGAGCAACTCGTGTTTCCTTTTATTTTTCTCTCTGTCTCTCTTGGTCAGCAGTGTACTGAATCATCCCATCGACTGTATCAACAACAAAGAAAGAACAGAAGATTGCTCAACCGCCAGGACTGTAAACAAGGCTGCTGCTCCGATTTGCCTGCAACGATTTCGGAGCTCTGCTCCGCAGAAGCCGTCGTCGGCTGCTTGGCCTAAAAAAGCCAAGCACATCCTAGCCACGAGTCTCCCAATGACATCATCCACCTCCTCTCTCATCATCAACAGTCAGAGGCGTTCTCACGCTCTCTCCTCCTCGCATATCAGGGGGGCCGCGTATACGCCGCCCGTCGCCAGCAGATGCGTATACACGGAGCATGGGTGATTGCTCGCGAGGAAGCTCGCGGAAGAAGCGGAGCCGCACATCGAGTCGGAATATTAATTAAGCGTCGTCATCGCGGAGCGAGTGAGCGAGAGCGAGAGAGAGAGAGAGAAAGAGAGACAGGGACCGGACGTTGACAAGCTGCGTGTGTGTGACGTGCCTTCTCCTCGCGCTCTCTGTCTCTTTCTCGCTCCTCTGTACGCTGCACGAAGAGGGAACTGGGTTCCGTCTTTCTTTCTCTCTCTCTCTCTCTCTCTCGCTTGCGCCTCAATGTCAAACGAATCCGCGCGTTCGGGATTTTCGCGATACGTGCAAGACTCCACTTGGTCTTGGCTATAAAAGTCCGTCCTTCTCTCGCTCTCCCTCCGAGTAGTACCGCCGTCTTCGATGTATTCGCGAAAAATATTCCGATCGATTGGCTACAACACGCGTATAAGTATACTAAGTAGTCTCGGCCGTGAGGAAAAGGGCGAGACAGAACAGCGGAGAGCAATGAGGCGTATATGTATGGACGTAGGTAGTTACGGCGGCGGGGCAGACGAGAGAAAGAAGAAAAGCAGTAGCGCCAGGAAAGACACGTAATGCGCGCGCGAGCAGCAGCGATGGGAAGGAAGAGCGAGCGATGACGACGACGACGACGATAGGTACCCACCTTTGAAGAGATAGTCGTACTCGTCGTCCCGGGTGCCCATTTCAGCTTGTCAAATGCGCCGACGACTTGCCTCTGTGGTACACAACTCTCCTCTTCTTCTTGGACGGACGGTGCACCGATCTCTCGACTCGCGAACAACCTCCTCGTCTCTCTCTCTCTCTCTCTCTCTTTCTCTCTCCCCCTCGCGCTGTACAACACACACCAAGTTGGCAGTTCTCTCTCACACACACGTATACAACGAGCTTCTCCCGTCTCTCTCTCTCTCTCTCTGTATTTATATACAAAAAGCTATGGAGCGAGAGAGACAGCTCACGGCACGGTAGGGTTGTCGTTGTCGACGACGACGGCGACGTCTACTGCGAAATGCAGAGGCTACGACGACGTAAACGGTAGACGTGGAGAAAGGCTGTTGCTCCGCGATTCGGAGCTGCTGTAGACCGAGCACGAAATCCAATTGTCAAGGGGAGGACGCTGCCGCTGCTTATACACTTGGCCAAATTATATTTTCCTTTCTTTCTTTCAATTTAACTGTACAATATGGCCTCCTTTCTACACGCCCCTCCAACAATAATATCTGGTCGCGGCGCATGCGTTCGTCGATGCAGCGGCAGCTGCGCCTGCGCGAGACCCGGACGACATATACATAACATTGCATGATGGCAAATTGGCAAAAATCTCGTCTAATTCGCGATGCCGACGCTGGTGTCAGTGCTGTCGCCAATCTCTCACTGGCGCGAAATTTGCATGAGCCAGCAGCTGACGCTCAGCTGGTCTACACACCAATGCTCGAAAATTTGCGACTCCGATTTCGCGCCTGACTGTTGATGACAATGAGTGCCCGTACCCGCGACTTCGGTTCGCTATGAGAGGAATTTTCCCTCGGACTGCAACGCGTGACGTACGACAAACGACTTGTGACTATAATTATTTAATAAGAATCATCTCGATAGCATCTGCTGTGCTGCTACTTCTCTCGCGTAGTTATCTAAGTATACATACGAGGAGTAAGTATAGATAAGCTAGCAGCAATTTTTTTGCATTTGCGCGAGCGAACTTGAACTTTCCGCACGCATCGTCAGAGGAGGTCGGGACTGTCGGGAGCCTGCCGCCGCGCCGATTTTCCGCTGCGACGCCACCATTTTGAGCTGCTCCGAATCGCGCACCTATACTACTTGCAGCACGCGTCGTTATTTCGGAGCAGCGGACACGCGGTACGGATGTAGGACCTACAGCCAGAGCAGAAGATTTCGATCGAGCGAATCACACAGACGATATGAGAGGTGGTGTCGTGCTGTCGTCGACTGACAGGTGAGTTCGAGGCGATTCTGCTCACGTTGTGCTGCCTTATTTTCGGGGTAATGCCCTTTAAATGCGCTTCTCTCACCGCGGACCGTGGCACGCGTTCGAAGTTCGAACTCCTCGTCTCTCATCTCCTCGTGTCGCCGTTCGCAACTCGACTTTGTACCTTCTCTCTCCTTTTTTTTAGCGCGGTCCATGCAAATTTAATTTCGGCTTGCGGCTTTCGTTTTGGAAAGTTCCGCAAGTGGCGCATGCAAGTAGTTTTTGCGGAGTCAGGATTGTAGCTTTTGGGGGTTAGTTCGCAGGAGCAAGTTTTTGCACGTCGCGGTATATAAATAAACCCTTTTTTCTGCTCTACTGCGCATTTGCACGCATTAAAACGTGCCGAGAACTATTAATCTCGTTAGTCGAAGAAAAGTTAAATTTTTTGCTTGACGCGTGCAAGTGCAGCAGTATGTCACGTTGTTTTTTTTTCGGCTCGAGGTGCTCTTTGTTTGAAAACATATACCGTTAGAGGTCAGATAAGCACAAAAAATTTCGGTGATAAGGGATTTTTTAAGAGCAGTTAATTCGTTTTTGCTTATCTATTCCTAGTTTTTATTCATAAAGTAGCTTAGGTCAGATATTATCAGTGATCACTCATGTTTCATTATATTTTTAATCAAGATCTTGCAGACCATTCTATACATGATACAGCTAATATAATTTCAACTGATTTCACCATGTTCTTTTTATTTGTTGCAGGTCTGCATAATAATACCTTGGCTCCTAACTTTCAGTATTTATTAAAGAGAACAGAATTTATGTTTGAATTTACATGCCTGGCATGGGATGAGTACTTACATACTACCATTATCTTCACTTGTACAAGTGAGTTTGCAAAAAAAAAAAACTTTTATACCACTATCTTATATTTATACTAATAAAAAAAATTTAATTATCATCAGTATCACAAGTGAAGAAGAAAGAATCTCTACTATCAAGTTGATATTGGTGAGCTCTATAAAACCCTCCTTTAGAACAGAGAGTAGAAGTTGAATTGAAAGTACTTATATTACAATTATGGCAGCAAAGGTCCAGCACTATGACCCTCCAAGTTCTGCAAGCTCTGAAAGTGATGACTGTGATCAATGTCTAGAAGATCGAGAAATATTCTTCTCTGACGAACTATCAGAGGAATATCGCAGAGACATGGGCACACCAACTCCAGCACCACCTTCTCCAAGACCTCCATCCACCGGATCTCAAAAGTCACCTCACTCTCGCAGACAACGAACAACAAGCTGTTCACAATCTAATAAAAAGACTGCTGCAGAGTCAATACTTCAGAGTAAGACTAGGACTATTTACACAGCTGGAAGGCCACCATGGTACAACTCTGCTGGGCAACAGGTTGAACCTTTTGTAATTGGAATTTGTGGTGGCAGTGCATCCGGCAAGACTACCGTAGCTACTAAAATTATTGAATCTCTTGATGTACCATGGGTCACATTGCTCAGTATGGACTCCTTTTACAAAGTTTTGAACGAAAAGCAACACGACATGGCAGCCCGTAATGAGTATAATTTTGACCACCCAGATGCCTTTGACTTTGAGCTGCTCAGAGTTACTTTGCAGCGTCTGAAAGAAGGCAGAAAAGTGGAAGTACCTATTTACAATTTTGTAACACATAGCAGAGAAACTAGAACCAAAATGATGTACGGTGCAAATGTTATAATATTTGAGGGTATATTGACTTTTTACAATGCGGAAGTGCTGAAAATGTGTGACATGAAAGTTTTTGTGGACACCGATGCGGATGTAAGATTGGCTCGGAGACTAAGGAGGGACATATCCCAGAGAGGCAGAGATCTAGATGGAGTTTTAAAACAGTACAGTACAATGGTAAAACCTTCCTTTTATTATTACATTGCCCCATCAATGGTGCATGCGGACATAATTGTTCCCCGTGGAGGTGACAATGAAGTAGCTATAGAATTAATCGTCCAGCATGTCCATACACAACTGCAGTTGAGAGGCTTCAAACTGAGAGAAAAGTTGGCCCATTCATACATTGGCCAGCCACTACCCAACTCATTGTACTTACTTCCGGACACACCCCAAATCAAGGGCTTGCATACTTTCATACGTAACAAAAACACACACAGAGATGAATTTATATTCTACTCAAAACGCCTGATTCGTCTGGTGATAGAATATGCTCTTTCTTTGCTACCATTCAAGGAGATCACGGTTGAGACCCCACAGGGGGTTCAATACAACGGCAAGAGAAGCGCCTCGGATAAAATTTGCGGCGTCTCGATCTTGAGAGCCGGTGAGACAATGGAGCAGGCCGTGAGAGACGTCTGCAAGGACATAAGAATCGGCAAAATTTTGATTCAGACGAATCTGCAGACCGGAGAGCCGGAATTGTATTATCTCCGTCTGCCCAAGGACATTAAAGACTACAGAGTAATTCTGATGGACGCGACTGTGGCGACCGGTGCCGCAGCAATGATGGCCATAAGGGTGCTCCTCGACCACGACGTGGCAGAAGACAACATAATGCTGGTTTCCCTGCTTATGGCTGAGTCGGGAGTGCACTCGATAGCTTATGCCTTTCCCGAAGTAAAAATAGTGACTTCTGCACTCGATCCGGAAATAAATGAAAAGTTCTATGTACTGCCAGGCATCGGTAACTTTGGCGATAGATACTTTGGAACTGAGCCATCGTCAACAACTACTGATTAGTTTTTTTTTTTTTTTTTCAAAAATATACAGTTATAGTTTTTTAAGATCTGCCAGTTGATCGAGTGGTGCAAATATTTAAGAATTATGTAATACTATATTGATTTATACAAGAGATAATAACTGTGATCGTTTCAATTTGAATCATTTAAATTCAAGATTGTTGTAAATAAATTTGAAAATATGAGAAAGCCAAAACACTCGCTGTTGCGTCATTATTTAATCTACTTTGACGTCACGCTACAAAGAAAAAGGTAAACCTAATAATTGAATAACTAGAGAAAATTTTATGATTTGTATTAATAAAACGGACGTGTGAATATAAAGGCATATATAGGATTGAGATAAAAAAAACACGTTTTTCGTTGCCGACGAGATGCACACATGCGCGCACATACGTGAAAACGATGACGATGTTCGGATGTATCATCGTCGCGCAATAAAGAGCGATATATGTCGAGTTTCTGCGATAAACACTCGAGTGGACTACTTGCTCATATGCTCAATATGTCAACTTCTGTTACTGTTAATGGACAATTTTTCTCTTTTTGGGGTTTAATTTTACGTTGAATGAATAACTTCATATACATTTTTATGATATGTATGTACAAATTAAGAGCTTATTTATTCGCAAAACTGCTATAAATGATGAGAATCCAATGATAATTCTTTTTATAAAATTATCTAAATTTAATCTTGCAAACATTATTTATAAAATTATTTAACAATTTATCACGATCATAATTTGAAGGAAGAATAGTAAATAAAAATAAAAAAAAATAAATAAATACACGTACATATACATGCATGTTTTTAATTTATGTAATCACCTATATGTTGTCTTTTTATTTTTTCAGTTTTTTCAATTATTTCCAATTATTGCTCCTGCTGTAGAGTTGCATATATGTCGACTATTCACAATAAAATGCGTATGTTTGCCTTTTGCTCACGGTATAAATAAAAGATGAAAAAATATATCGATTCAACTGAATCTTAGAGAAAGACCAAAGAGAAATCCACAGGCCTTGAATAGGCACATTTACATTATAAATGATATTGATGAAGTCACTTATATTATTGTGTATGAAAATTGCTTCCGCTCGAACCGACTTTTTTTCTTTATACTTACACCATAAATTTTCGTGTGCTGGCTTATACAACACAGATATTCAGAAGATAAAATAATATATCTAATATCATACGTAACTACATTTTTCTTAACAGAATGTCAGAGAGTAAAACACTGAAAATTTTTGAAAGTGATTATTATAGAATATACACGAATTCAGTAAGAATTATAGGATTATGGCCATATGAAAATATTCACCAAAAAAGAATCATACGTTTTTTTATTACTATTCTGTTAACAACTTTCATGATTCTTCAAGTAAGCATATTGTTCAAGTAAAAAAAAACGAGTTCTTTAAACTATTGTTTTTAAATTGTCATGATTTGTGAAAAAATGTATCAAAAAAATTTGATTTATAATCTTTTTGATTAGGGTATACGTCTTTATGAAGAACTCGGTAATGATATAGACGTTGTTTTAGAGATAATTGGTTCTATTGCATACTTTAGTGGCTGTATTCTTAAATATCTTACAACAATAAAGGCCCAAGCAGATGTAAGTTTGAGTCAGAAATAAATCGTTACCTTAATATGTATGAAAAAAAAAAAAAAAAAACTTGGAAACTCGCTTTTTATTACAGCTTCAATTTTTATACGAACAAATCCAGGGCCATTGGGAAACAATTACAAATAAAAAAGAACGACAAATATTAGAACAATCGGCAAGCGAAAGTCAGTTACTAAGCAAATTGTATATGGGTAAATAATGGCATTTAATTATATATACAAAGAAAATTTTTAAACTAAGGAAGAACAACAAATATTTTAGAAATTTTATAGTACAAAACTCAAAACGTATTGATGATGGACAGGAAGAAAATTTGTTATACTCTTCATTAGTTTTATTATTATAATTAATGTAAAATATATTGTTTGACCAGATTCAAAATTCAACTTTTAATAATCTTTAACAGGCGCGGCTTATAGTGCTTTAGTGGTATACAGTACCTCACCTGTACTTGTACCAATTATTTTGGACATCACAATACCTCTTAATGAATCTCGCAAAAAAACATTTCCTTACTTTATAGAATATTTCATTGATACCGAGATATACTATTACTACTTATTAGTACATGGAACAATTGTCTTTACTATCTCTGTATTGGTTTACATTAGTATTGATACCATGTATGCCGCTTGCTGTCAACATCTCTGCGGTCTTTTTGATATCGTTGAGTAAGTTCGATCGAGTATAAAAACGAACTATACTTATACACATGTGCGAATTTTAAGTTCATAATAAATAATAATCATCATTATATAAGAATATTATTCATCATTATCATATAAAAAAAATTTTTTCATTGTATAGGCATCGTCTAAAAGAAGCGGTAAGAACTAATAGCAATATACTATATCTTGAACTCGATAGAAACGATATACTGATACATAAATTGCTAAACCAAGCGATTACTTTACATCAAGATTCTATAGAGTTAAGTAAAATTTATTTAAGTCATTCGCCTCTTAATAATAATAATAAAAATAATAATAATAATAATAATAATAATGAAAATGTAACACGAAATATGGTTGGAAACTCAATGAATAAGGGATGTGAAAAAATACAGACCCCGTCCATAGCCATTATTGTCGTGATCCAACTCAAAATCATACAAGATAATTTAAATGACATTATATTCTTCTATAGATTTGCCGTTTTGATTGAAAATACATATGCTCTTTGCTACCTCTTAGTATTAGGATTAAACTTAATTGTTATTGTAATTTGTGCAGTTGATGTAAGTACATATTCTGAAATTCGTACAAATTTTTCGTTCTTTGAAATCTGTGAAATTTGAATCCTATTATAGGTAGATTAAACTTACTGGGAATTAAGCGTTTAAACATCTTATAAAAGTACCGCTATACATAACGGCAGTTTTATTATTTTTATGATTTTTATACCTTACAGATAGTTATAAATCTAGATGACATGAATCAAATCATTAGATTGACCATATTATATATTGCCTTTTCGTTCCATCTGTTTTTTAACAGTGTTCCAGGGCAAAGAATACATGATAAAAGTGTCAACGTCATGAACTCAGCGTACGTATATGCAATATATATATATGTATTATTATAAAATAAAAATTATTCATATAGTTGACATTCAACCGAAGAAAATCGCTGATTTCATTATGTTATATTATAATACTTATAAAGAATTCCAATTTAAACAGCCATAATTTTTGTAGATATTTTTGTGAATGGTATAACTTGCCTCTGAACGCAAGAAAGTTAATTCAATTAATTATACACAGAAGCTTGATTCCTTGTCAGTTTACAGCTGGAGCTTTATTTGTCCTGAATATTGAAAATTTCGGAAGTGTAAGTATTAGCAAAAAAGTTTTTGATATTCTAAATCTTTCATGCGTGTCTTCGTGTACCTATCATGGCAATATTTTTTGAAGATAATGAAATCGTCAATGTCCTACATAACAGTTTTATCGTCAATAAGATAAACTAAAATGACTGAAAGTATAGGAACGTCTTTGTAACTCAGGAGAATGCCGATGATTCCTTCTACACCTATAGGCAATACTCATTATATAATGTTATATGTCAATGAAATCATTTTAGTTGTAAATATAATATAATAATTAGATATTGTGAGTTGCTATATGATTTTTCTCTTTTGAGATCAGAGATATATCATCAGGTACTATATACAATCTGTTGCCTTATTTACTTATTATAATTATTTTCATTATTCACTATTTATCGTGTCGAGATATCCCGAATTCATTATAAAAACTGAATGTTTCTGTTGAGACTTTAACGTGCTCGGACCATGCATGCTTGGGGAGAAATAATGTGTACACAGGATTTCACAATAAAACACTATTTATTGATAACACCTCAAGCTAATCATCCATTGATGATACAACGTAGTCAAGCTATTATATGAGAAATGAGAATATAATTAGTATAACAAAAGTAATCGAACAGACAAGCTAAAACGCGTGTTGACCGCTCGAGTGCACAAGGCGAAGTGAGAAGTGAGCGACGTCGGCGGTGACCGTCTCGCGGCCCTAGAGAGGGGAGAGTTGAGTCGCGTAGCTCTGCGTTGGGCCTGCCGACTCTATATATAGCAAGCAGACATCTGCTCGCTTATATCCAACAGTTTCGATTTGAATTTCTTATTGTCTGCGATCAGTTTTATAAAAATATATCTGTATTTTTTATGATCCCCGATACCAAACAAAATAAAAAAAAAACGCCGGCTACAAATTATTTTACAAAATTTCCGTGTCTATTAATAAAGGTTTGACAAACTTTACACGATGAACAAAATACAAAATGCAATATATGTAAGTATGTGCATAAAAAATCCGCCTAGTTAATCGATCGCTTGTTTTTTTATATTCCCCGCGAGAATCGCGCGGAGTGCAGGCGAAGAGGGTGTAAGTAATACAAAAGGCATAAAAAAAATATTCGAACAGTATACAATAAGATAAAAGCATCAAGACCAAATCTTTTGTATGCTATGAAGAACAATAATATTATATACCGGCAATATATGTACATTCAATAACATAAAATTTATTTCCATATTATTTTACCGGTGTCTATATAAAAGAATACACGATGCAACTGTATTGAATTTTTTTCTGAAAATTTATCGGGTTACGTGTTTTATTATGCGCGATGATTTTTTTCAATGATGCATCACGAATAAAAAATCGTATCCCGATGACGTATATAGTATATTAATTTATTCTGCTATGATTTGCAATGCTATGTAAGTCAATATACATTATTCCGCACTTGCCGATCAGTTCGACATCAGCGAAACTCCAATGATACTTACTCCAAAAGCTCAAAAAACCCATAGCTGCCCATTAGTCAGCTTAGTCAGCTTAGTCAGCTACCAGCGGCAATTTAAACGACAAAATTTGCGTCTCGAAAGTTGTCAGCCTGTTCCGAATCTATATAAATGATATTTTGATGCATATAGCAGCACTGCAGAGTGCAGTAGCAGCAGAGTTCTGTCGTTCGTTCTGTGCTGTGTGCTCTGTGGAGACTTGGAGAGCGTAGCTGATGCGCAAGCAAAGCAAGAATCATCCACGATTCCACGCTGCACACACGCACGCAGTGCACACACACACGAGCTGATTCTTTCGCTGCCGCTGCAGCCGCAGAGCTGCTGCTCCACCAGCTCCGCATGGGAAACGAGCGTTCCGTCGTGTCACCGCCGCCCCCAGCACCTGCCAGCACTCTTGGTCTCAAAAAAGCCTGCTGGCGCGCCTAGATACTTAAAAATACGAGGAAGAGAGAGCGAGAGCTGCTGCGCTGCGGAACGCGCACTAGGAGGTTAGGAGCTCGAGGTCGAGACGCGCGCGCGCGTGACAGAGACAGAGACACATACCTACCAAACACGATTAAACGGAGAGATGGGCAATCAAGTGGCTCGCAACGGCAACGGAGCCGTCAAGAAGACCGGCAAGGCGCTCGCTGCATCGCAGCAGGACGCCAGCAAGTCCCAGCCGACGGCTGGCTCGAACAACCAGCAACAGCAGCAGGCTAACATGTCCAGGAGCTCGTCCGGTGCCGATATTCAGAATCACTCGCACACCCAGTTTCTGCCCATCGACAGGCTCGCCAAGGTATGTTTTCATCTTTCCCATCAGATGTCAACTCGCTTACTTACTGCGGCACTTTTCCGAACCGGAGCTGACACTTCCACGCGATTTCATCTCGCACTGATATCTCTTGTTATTTTACCTGACATCTTATCAGTGCCTCAAAATAATAGAGAAACCTCCTCTTTACAGATACTTACAGAAATTTCGCAAAAGGAAGAGGCAGTTAATGGCATAACAAAGACCGTTTTTCAGAAATATCTGTTTCCACACTATCCTGAGGTGGCTGACAGATTATTCGCGTACTTACATGCATCTTCAAAAGCTACAACAGCTCATTTGGGTCAATCAGCATTTAAGCAGCAGGCTGAAAAGTTTCTCGCTATAATGAATGACCAGACAGTGCTGGAGAACTATGTCAAAATGTTTGCTGACAATAAGGATGGCAATGAAATTACTCCTAATGGCCTAAGAGAGTTACTTATGGTTTCCTACCGACTGGCAATGACTGGAAACAGTGCTGGTGGTGCGTGCATGCAGTTGTTTAACACGGTGTCTGCTGTTGTTACTGCCTGTGTTAGTATAACTGTATTTTAAACTATTTCGTACCAGAAGGATAAGCTGTGAGCAGAAAACTAATTTCCTGTGTTGAATTTCAGTTTCATGGCAAAGATACTTTATCAGTCAGTTTTGTTAGTAATTGGCTCTGGCAAAATTGCCCTCGCATTGTGCATGGAATGCACAGATACGTTATACACATACTTACTACTGCTTATCGCAGTGGCAAAAGCTTAATGTCCAGTGAACAATCTGGACCCCATATGGTACCATCCACTCCCATACTAGACCAGCCAGACAATGCTGATTTCTCAGAGGCACTTCTACCCATCAGTCATGTGTGGCTTCTAGCAACTACGTTACCTAGTTGTTATACAAAGGTAAGCTTTGCAATTTTATCATCATTTTACCATTATTATTTACTGTTTAGTTTTCAATTCATACCTTGATACCAAAATGTTGTATTCACAAGTTGATCATTAGTAGTGTATATTTAACCAAATTAGCATAATAGTCACTAATAATCAACAATTATGAACTAATTTGCATCAACCTTATGAGTATTATTACCTTGACTACAAAAAATGTAACATTAAAATAATCCAGCCAATAAAAAAATGACTCATAGCTTCTTTAAAAATGCTTACAAACAACCAATGTAAAGTGCAGGGAGCTGCTAAGCTGGTCGTCTATAAGGACCATTTGTATCTAGATACTTGACTGCCTGGTGACAAGGAGTCATTTGGATTTTTTGGGTTTGTTGTAAAAAATTTAATTGCATGCCACACTTGCCCCACACCAAACTCTTTCAAACTAACAATAAATTTTTACTTGCAACACAAACTATGCCAGGTGATTAATCTCTAAAATGAAAAAGGCATGAGAAGTATGTAATGCTTTAAAAGATATGCAACAGAATTCAGAAATCGTTTGTAAAAGTAACAATTATTATAAAAGAATATTTCAAAAATAAAAAAATAAAATAAAAAACTTGATAAAAAACACAACCAAGCAACAGAAGAAACGAAAAATATGACACTAAATTCATAAACGGTTGTTCAAAGGAACAAGTCACACGGCAACATTTTTTCTCCATCCTCAAGTTGTATTGTTTTTATTCAGATTGAAGAGGAGCCTCATCAAGATGGTATGCAAGCCCTGATCACAAAAATGTCCGGAGTAGTATGTCCGCGTCACTGGACTTTGCTCTACAACACCAACCAGCACGGCGCTGGTTCAAACAGATTTCTGCACCACGTACTTGGCTACAAGGGTCCAACTCTGCTTTTCATCCGCGGGGTCAGCAACACAGACGACCGTCGCCAATACCCTACGTATTGCGTATGTTCAGCGGTCGAGTGGCGCGAGTCGCATCTTTATTGGGGTAACGAAGATTCGATGGTCATCGAATTGTTGCCTAATTATAAGGTGGTGGAAAAAGGTACAAAGTTGTTGTACTTGAACACAAGTATCAGAGGATATCCGCAGGGCCTGAGAGCTGGAGCAGACCCCCGAAATCCATGTGTGATTGTAGATCAAGCGTTTAATGAGGTAACATTCGCTGGGGTGCCTTATCAACTGGCCAGCCTCGAGGTCTGGGGATGCGGTGATGCTAAATCTAGGTAAGTCGTATAAGCTGACATTTTATACTCTGTGATATAAAGTGAAAAACTTGATTAACTGGGTTCGACGATTTGTAGAGAAAAACAGTTGGAGATAAAAAAGTGGCAGGTAAAAGAAGCGGAAAAACAGAGAGTCGTGAAACTGAGCACTGCCGAATGGCTGGATCATCCGGATCGTTACCTGTTGGAGTTGGCGGGAAGACCTTCCTACAATACTACTAGTAGCTAAAACGAATTGAAAATTTTGCTGGAATATCTGTACATATGTATATAATTAATGAACATTCACGGATGAGCCGTGTCAAAAACGTTTTAACTCGAAATTAATTCAGAGTCTTATTATATACACCACGATTTTACCGCACTTGCGTCGCATGATTTTGTTTTTATTTACCGATGAAAGTTTTAAAATTGTTAAATCGACCACGTTGAAATACATTGATACGAATTAAATTAATGTAAAGGACTATAATGCTCAAATGTTGGATGCCTTTCCCGCAAAGTATAAATAAAAAACAAAAATTTTTCAGAAAACGTCTATTTATATGATATTAGTACAATAATCCATGTAACTTAACGACGTTGCTGCAAAAATATTTTTAGTAATTAGGATAAATGACTGATTAATTTATTTTCAGAAAATGGCAATTTAAATAATTAACTGTACAAGCGAGCATTAAAATACGCGCTTGTAGCTTATTGACGTGTTGAATAGCTTATCAAACGATACAGTAGAAAAGAATAATATCATGTGCATCAGTAATAAATATCAAAAACAATTCACAATTCAACACATTTTATTGTGATTATTTTATTGTATTTTCATGAACGTAAGAATTAAGATATTTATTGTTTGTGCAAAATATACAGATATTAAATTATCATTTCACATGCGTAATATATAATTATACAATAACTTTTCACGTATCTACTTGCTAAGTCAATATTATGCCTAAGTATCTTTTTAGAAAGTGCGCATATTTTTCTTTCGTTTTTTCAACAGTTATAAAAACTATAAATTGCTCCGCTTAAATTTTCTTTAATCACAAATATTGATTCTCAGTTTTTAGAATCGTTATTTAATGGAATCACGGGACTTGTAAAATAATTAAAGAAAAATTGATTACAATTTATAACACAGACACTGATGTCTTTTTAAAAATAAAAAGGATGTCCACCCAGAAAAAAAAGAGTAGACAAAACGTGGGATCCCACGTTGTCATAAAAATTTTAAATATGAAATATTTGTACACAAATATGGAATTGTATTTAATATTATTTTATGCTTATTTTATACAAAACGATGATGATAATAAGAAGGTTGATCAAGTTTGCTGCCTTGTATTCCTCCGGTCCTTCGTAATCAACTTTCGCTCAATTTAACTTTATTACAAACACATATGTGTATGATACAACAAAAGTTTATGTAGCCTAATGTTTCGGGTAAAAAATTAAGGCCTTTTACTTTTAGCTTTTCGTGTTTTTTCTCAAGCACTTAAAAATAATAATAATCGTAATGTTATTTTTTCTTCCGAGTTAACGTAAATAGTCTTCAAAAACTTAAGAGCGATGCGCAAATCTATTACTCTTTTCAAATATAAAATATAATGTGTACAGTCAGTAGTAACACCATACACGAATAGTAAAAGAATCTTTGTATAAAATTTCAGTTTAATGAACAATTAATAATAACAAGTCAGCGTAACGATGTGCTACTAATGTTATGTAATATAAACAAGGTGATGCTGTGTTTCTTTGATACTTAAATTTACTCTTATCCGGTAGAAACAATAAAGAACTTTATTTTTACACTCCCATTGTATTACTCTTCAAGGTAAAAACGCTCACTTATCGTTTAAACGAAAGAGAAAATGAATGCAACAGGGATCGTTACTAGTTAATCATAAAAAAATCTATATATATAATAAGCACATCATTGAAACGCTAAGCGAAAAATAGCACAGAAAGCGTCCCTTTAGATCATCTTCGCATATCTCGGAAGTTGCACAAGATACTCTTGCTCGCGTCTATGTATCTTGCACCGAGTTAAATCAATAATCACATTGCAAAAATCTACATATAAATCTCTTTCGAAAAATATTATTACACTAATCATATGATGTCGAGACGGCGATCCCTTCTGCCTATTTATTTACAGTGTATAAAATCGTATCACGTTCACATGACTCGGCTCGATTACTTACTCGACAATAAGAGGAAAATAAAACTAAATTATCGATGCGGCTACACGTCGACGATTCATGAAAAGCACAATTATGTCGGTCAACACACAAGGTCGTCCTTATAGACACTACAGCTATCACTGACGTAGACCTGGTTTGTACAGTAAAACACAACGCAATTACTCCGGACGGGTCTGCTCGGCTTTGTTGGACTGCTGATCGGTCTGGAGGCGATCGATGCAGTAGCGATTGTAGGGTCGGTACGGCGTGCGCCCGAGATCGTTGTCGGCGATAACGCGCGTCCGATGGGGCACGAGGTTCTCGTAGCGGCCCATCAGCCAGTCTTGGCAAAGCCGGTGCTGCGCGTCAACCACGTGCTTGTTCACCCACTTGAAGTGCCACTGCTGAAACTTGGCACTCATGCTCTTGGTCACTTCTGGATGGCTCTGCGAATGAAGAAGAAAATTCAAATTTTAAAGAGTTAATACTTAGTAAAAGTAAGATTCACCATGACTTCAAGATTAGCTATATGAGCGCGTGAACACACGTAAACACCCGCTCGTATTTCACAACTTCCAGAACAACTAAAAGTCCGATTGACTATTTATTTTGGTACTTAAGTATAAGAATGATTTATTCAAGCTTTTATTATTTAAAAAGAGTTGTGTTGAGTAAGAAAACAGTGTTTTTGGCTCCGGCATCTCCTTAAGGAGGTTCACCACTAAAATCGTTTTTTTAGGAAATTAATGAAACTTTGCACACTGATTCGTAATGGTTTTGTCCATACACACCTAAAATTTCAGATCGATCTGACGTCTAGAAGCTGAGATATGAGGCCTCAAAGTTCGAGCGTTTAACACGCGATCCCTATGCTGGGTCCGCGCGAAACGTACATTTTCGTTGATTGTAGCCGAACGCTTCTTACGATCTTGTTGAAAAACTAAGGTAAGGTTAAGGGCGATATTAGGAATCTTTTGAAACCTCGTGAGCAATGATCTGACGTCTAGTTTCCGAGTTATTGTAAAGTTATCTAAAGTATAGGCTGTCGCCGGCCGCGCGCGCACGCACACTAACGCCGCCGGCGTGTACGTGTGAGTCTCTCGCTCACCGACGCGGCGCGCCTAAAGATGTGTAGGTACGTGCGGCCTGTAGAGGCGCGTTCAAAACTCTCTGCACTGCAGAGAGGGGGACGCCATGCGGAGAGAGCGCAGCAGCGAGCCGAACTTTTGGCAGGGACGGTCGGTGGTGAACCTCCTTAAAGAGATTTGAAAAGTGTAAAATCGATGGTTACAAAATTAGATCGGTATCAGGGGCGCAGATCTGCCATTTCCCGGTTTTTTGTCTTTGCAGACGAAGGACCCAAATGACCAAGATAACCTTATTTAACTGTAAGGGTTATTGGGTTATTAGCTTGAACTCCTGAAATGTACCAAGAACATAAATTCGGAGCCAAGATATTACTGCGCGACCGACCCTACTCTAGTTGTTGTTCCGTGCCTTTATATACTGATCCTCGGTATTTCTCTCCGCTTGCGAGAGCGGTCACATTATCGGAGCCACCTGGTTGTAAAAAAGCGCATTAAAAACTCATAAGTATAAAGCATAAGCAAGATAATTATGATTGGCAATGTTAGGTTCAGGTATGCGCACGCGCTCATATTTTATGCATAACTATCTCAATTAGCCGTATATAAGTAGCAGATGATCTCTCGGGCATACCCGCTTGGCTCGGCTGAAGCAGCCCTTCTTGTACAGACAACTCTCTCGGTTGACTACGTAGACTGCGCGGAAATTGTTCAGGTTGAAGGTGCACTGCATTTCGTCCGAGGTGACAATGTCCGAACCGTCGATTACCTCGGCTCCGACCTCGAAATGCGGCTTTTTGCTCTCAGAGCTGAAATTGAAAATCCGTTATATTACGAAATGCACACTCCACCTGCGAAATTGGTTGATCTATATGAAAAGAATAATGTGCCATGCGTGCAGTAATGATACGTACTCTTGGATCTTGTCGGAATTGACGGCGTCGGGAGAGAAGGCCCTCATCTTGCGGGCCGCCTGCTTACGGTATTGCCGTACGTTACGGTAAAGATAAACTCGCTTCCGACCTGCCATTACCTTGTCTAAAGAGCTCCAGCCATTTCCATCGATCTACAACAGTTATCAGTGTTCTTCGTCACTCAGTGTTTCTTTCATTATGACAGATGGGACAATGAAGCCTGCTCTTATTGATTTTATAAAAGTACGTAATATGCGTGATTTTCAAAAAAAGACTGTAAATATTTCATTTTATCGTCCACTTTGCTCTATGCAGAGTGCAGACTAATGAACTGTTCGCTGGAGGTGGAGCGTATACCATCTAATCATGCACGAGTATGTAGCAAACTAGTTTCTTTGACAAATCAAGACGATACCGATGATTAGCAAACACTACTTAAGGTAAAATCAATGAATACAACTATAGATAAAATGTACTCGTAGTAATCTCGTCATCAGCACACACCGTTAAAACGCATCGTCTATCGTTCTTATATCCTCTCGTCTTCGGGCAGTCGCGGATGCGGTTGTCCCCTGCTTACATCGACTTGTAAGTACTTATGATCGCATTAGCACGACATGATCTTCGCCTCATTTTCCGCAACGCATACCATACACGCGCTTTCACAGATTTTCTCTTCGTCTCTCGTTTCGTTCCTATAATGAATGCGTGATTAGAGGTTCTGATGAGCTATTTTAAAAAAACTGTCGACTTTTCTGTCTGGAAGTGTAAGAGCATCGCTATGAAATTCAATATCAAGTGAATTTGATTGCCATTTGCCGTCACAATTATTGCCTCATTGACGCTGGAGAGGAATAAGGCAAGAATTGTGCAAATTTACAAACGACTCGTGCAAACGTCACTTTCTATTGAATCGCAAACTGAACGACGACCAAAAAGTATTTACTTGTAAAAGGAAAAATAAAGTTAGGCCTTTGAACTGATTAAATAGTTCAAGATTATTGACTCTTCGTAATGACACTGAGAACTTATCTTTAAATTGAAAAAAAGTAAAAAAACTGCACTTGTAGTGTAGATATATGTAAAGATTATAAATTGTAAGGAAATCATTAAAATTAAAATAATCAACCATTTTTTGATTTTAATAAATTTACACATTCATCGCAAGAAGTGAAAAAAGAAAATCAAATCTAAAGACTTTCAAGCTACAGTAACAGTTATTTAAAATGCTTACATGGGCTAACAGCGAAAATGATAAGTAAGTATACGTGTGAATGCAAAAGAAATGCGCCAAAGTTGAAAGAGGGAACACAACAACAATCATAACGAAAAAAATAATAACGAGAAACCAGGCACATCCCCATTTTGAAACGTCTGCGAATTATATAAATAAGTATATGGCGTGAAAAATAGCAACAAATCTCTTTTATTTTCTTCAATGCAAGACAAAAGCGCGTATCCCGAGCAGCGAGTAGGAAACAAAATAATAGAGTCAAGGTATTATAAAAAAAGGAGACAAATTAATAAAAAATAAAGGGCGAACAATAATAGTCATTCATTAATAATCGTAGAAATATTGATAATAGAAATAAGCAATATAAACATAATAGAAATATAACAGTGACGTGTATAATAAAATATTAATAATAAAAAAAGAAGAAACCAACAAAGAATTTTGTTTAATGTTCCTTCACGAATAAATTCATAGTGGTACAAAAATGATGTTAGACAATAATGTTTAAAAGCATCGTTCATGTATTTCAATATCTCTCTTCTATACAATATTGTTGCCATTTATATCATTATATGCATATTCACTTCATATACAAGTTAAAGATACAAAATATATTTATATTCATTATATATATATATATAGATCTATCTAATATATGGGGGGGGGGTCAAGATTAAAATTCATCGCGTTTCTGAACGAGGGGAGCGGGCGGGCGAGCCGTGAGCGTTTCTTTCTCTGTGTCTCTCATAGTGTGCCTTATTCGTTTTTGTTTTCTTGCAGAACTTTGTCGACGGGGGAAGATTACGGGAACGGAATCTCGTAAGTAACATTTACAAAAATTGAACGTGTTTTTTTTTTCGTCTTTTGAACTTGTGCAAACGGACAAAAGTTTTTTCTCCGTTATCGTCGTTCCTGCTCTCTCCAGCGCTCTTTCATTACGTATATTACAAATCTTTTTTGCGTCTGCCTCCCTCTTATGCGTCCCGGTTTTCAGGGCTCTTCCTAACTCGGAGGCTATACCGCTCGCTGCCCCAGGAAGAACCCTGAGAACGCGCGACTTCTATCGAAAGCGCACTTTTCCAAATGAACTCTCGTCTCTTTGATGCGTATTTATATATTTATAACAGATCTCTAATGCGAGTTTCTCACTATTTACATATCCTTAGTTAACTGTCTTTTCGCTTATCTCTCGATTTGTAGGTAGCGTTGCTTTACAGTCCATGTTGTGTTACGTTCTTTCTTTCGCCCCCTTATTTCGTGCGACTTTTGCAGCAGTCGTTGACTTTTTGATTTTCAAATTCACGTTACTCAACCCATATAGTCTCCTTTTGTCGATCTCTTTAGCTTGTTTTATTTCTGTACGTTTTGGTTTCGCTTGAGGTGATAAAAGCGATGGAAAACGTGACATTAACTTCCCATATAGAATTTGTTATCATCTGGGAGCAACTGTTTAAGTTTGTCTTTTTGTCAAGTTTTCCATCGGTTTGGACGCCGAGTGTCAGTGAGGGGTGGCATTCAACAAGATGATTATAGGGGAAGAACTTGGAATTTTTGTCAGTAAAAAATGCGAAATAGTGAGACTTTGAAAACCGCTGTGAAAACTGACGCAATACATATAGCATGGAAAAGTGAGACGAAGACCCCTTGACTTTTCGAATTACGTAATTTTACTGGACGTTCTAGTTTCATTTCGTTTTTGATAAATCGTTAACTACACCTTATATGAAATTTTTCTTAAACCGAATGCGCGATCATCGTGCGTAAGTATTAATATGTACAAATTCGAAAGTCGAAAAAATGAGCTGTCGAGTGCAAAAGTCAAACTGTCTTAAGTCCGTGTGTCTTCTGTGGGTTTTGTTTTGTTCTTTCTGCCCGATCGACGAAAGTCAATCCCGAGACTGCTGATACAGCGAGAGCTTGATCTTTTCTTTTCTTATATTCTCTCTTTACAGGTATATATCTCAATACGACTACTATCGTCTGCTACCGTCGCCTCTTGTCTCTTTGTTCCAAGACCCTAGTAAGTATAAAAAATTCTATTCAACTATTTACAACCGCTAATCTATGGAATATTTACAAAATATTTCGGAGAGAAATTGGATTGATTTACAACTAGTCAATTTTCCGCATATATATATATGTATATATAATATATTCGAGACTTGTCTTATATACATATGCACTGGGTTTCGATGCGATTCCCTCAACATTTCGTTTAACTACTTGACTTCCACGATAGTTTAACGTGCTTGGACGCGCGCGCGCGCCAGGTCGGATAAAATAGCAAGGCCTATATGAGCATCTCGGTACCCGAGACACTACATGATTTATTATCTTTTTTATTTATTTATTTATTTATTTATTTTTTTTTGAAAAATACTATCGACGCGTATTTGGTGAAGGCATTCAATGCTTTTATCGATCGTGAGTATCGTCAAATGCTTAGGGAATCGCAACGAGGAATTAAAATGCGCATGACCTGCGCTCACTGCGAGTGACTCGCATCGGTGCAGCGAATGCCGTGAATGCACGAGTTGCGATTGTTTTCTTGTAATTTATTATTACTGTAATAATATTTCCTTCTTTTATACTATGGATAGAAAATCTGTCTAATCTCATTCATTCTTAATCGTACTCTCAACATTATTCGACTTTTATAATTATGCAACAGCGTCATCGGTTCATCCATTTAAACCTTGCTTTCGAAGCTAAGATCTTGGATAATTTTCGTTCGGAATTCAGTATCGAAAGTCCAGCCCACGAATATAATTAATTCAAAGTTTGTTAAGTAAAAAGTCGCGAAATCTTGTAAAAAAAAAAAAAAAATTATACGCAATAATCGAACCTCTTTTAGAATTCATAAGTTAATAATTATAATAATAATAATGATAATAATTTGCCATAAATCGAATTAAAAATCAACGTAATGATATAATAAATAGGTATCACGTTTCTTAACAGTATTATTGTAACAGTTGTTAAATTAAAACATTAAAAAAAGGAGATTGTAACATAAATGAAATTTAGATTATAATTCGTGGTCTAGCATTTAAAAAAAGCAAAATAGTCTTACAGCGAATAGTTGCACCAAAGACCATGAAATGCAGATACTGCCAGTCAGAATTATTTCTTAATAAATAAATGGCCACGAGATATAACTATTTATTAAAAAAAATATACATCCGAGACACGTATGTCGATTTTAGAAAATACTGCAAGTATAAAAAATAGCACCAGGCTATACGATAATAGATATTGTAATTTTTATACTTTTTAAAAACAAAAAATCGATCAAATCGAACCAAATCTTTATAGGCATCACTTTCATGGATGACAAAAAATAATCGCGACATCTATGTAAAAAAAAAGCCGAGACTAAAATTATAGATATTCTGTTACGAAAGACGAAAACGATATATTGATTGGTACACATTTTGCTTTTACCAATACTTTTTTTCACTCTAAAGGTGGATAAACTCGTACGATTATTGCTACCGATGGACAAAAATTTATGATCACTAGCCCATTGTCATTGTTCTTCTGAAGATACGAGAAAATGCTGTGAAGCTTTAAAGTATTAGAAAATGAACTTCAATCAATCCCTTTGTTTATATCTCCAGAAGACATTGTTTCATCTAGACGATTATTATAAATTTCTGACACAGTCTCGGGCGGAAACTGCCAGTCGATGAAGCGAACAGCCGTCGACGAGAAAATCACAAGTTTGTGTACCGCGAGAGTACATTTATATATATATATATATATATATATATATATATATATATAAATATAAACCACGAGAGCGCAATCTACAACGTTGGTAATCATTGAAAGGGGTGTGGGTCCTATACCTTCTTGTTAATGTCAGTGTTCTTGCGCTTTCTGCCCCTCCCCCCCCTTGCCGCCTGGTCGCTACTCACAGGATGATTGGCTGGTGGATCATTGTCTGACGAGGCCGGGACGTCCTTCGGACTTGTTTGCCCGGTCGCAGACGACGAGAATCTCTCGACATAAGACGACCACTTCTCTGTCGTTGTCACCGACTCCCTGTCGCGATCTCTACAACTGCCCTCGACAGTCTCCTCACCCTCAGTGTCCAATAACTCTATCGTCATTCTACAATTTTTCTTATACTGAAACAACGAAAGTTTCATCTTTGTTAAATTTATGTAACTTTTACGCGAAATTTGAATCAATCAGTAACAATATTTGCTAACATTAATAAGACTTACAATGTAGATCTTGAAGCAATTTTCATCCGCCATTGCTTTTTCAGCTTTTCTCTGGTACGCCGATTCGCTGGCGACTCTCAAATAAGCTGTCGAGCATAGACCGCCTGCACCGCAATTTTCTTTTGGCTGTCTTTGCTCTCGCTGAAATAAATCCATGCATTGTTGACACACTGCATCCGATACTAAATGTTGAAGCTAAAAAGTAATCGATTAAATTAGTTTTCATGGATGTTTAAGTAATTGTAAATAGTTCATTAATACAAATGTAGTTTATTGTACCTGTCTCACTGCATACGTGACAACCTTATCCAGAGTGAAAGCAATGTAAGCATGAATACCAAACATTTCTCGAAGCGTATCCTCGTAAGAATTGCTTTCCATATTGCCGTCCAACACGTTTTTAACCATATCAAGAAAGGCTGGATAGTAGTCTTCTATTTCAATGTCACCTGCACAAATAAAATAAATGACTTAATATTCTTTCTACAAAATTACTTAAATTTAATGAAAATATTTTGAGAATCAAATATAAGTCACCAACCTTTAGGTTTTAACCTCAAAGCTACCGCTGTGCTTTCCTTTCGCTGCTGCTTGTACCGAGATTCTTCTTCTGCAAGAGTCATTGCCCTGTCATACATCTTTGTCAATCTTTCGCAAAGTATTTGGTGTAGCCTCATGAAGAGGTACCAGTTGTTGCTTCCCATAAAGAGTGTGTATGCTTCTTCTGGATCAGTCGAAAGAGCATGAGCTGGAGGCTTAACATCGGGGTCAGGTTTCACTGTGATGGAAGACGGAGCGGGCGAGGGCGAGGGCTTATTCCTGTTGCTGCTCTGCAGTCCTCCGCCGATTGAAGTTGTTGTCGTTCCGGTTTGCGTGCTGTTGCCACACGATGACGGATTTATGTCATCTTTCTCGTCTGGTTAAAAAAAAAAAAAATTATATATTTATAAAACCTGATTGCTTATGCTGAATATATATATATATATATATATAAACTAGATGTACTTACTATCTTCATCTTGCTCGTCGTCGCTAAGTTCTTGCCGAGTGTGGAAGAATAGATCAGGAATAAAGTGCTTAAGAAGTGTCTTGATTCGCTGCTTGTCCTCTTTGTGAATAGCAGTTTGCCGCTTGACGTGGTGTATCAAGAGATTAGCAGCATCATCCAAAACAGACTTATCTTTGTAAGGTAAAATCAGATGCGGACCAGTGGTATTTTGATTCTCTACATTCTCTTCTGACTGTTCATGCCTCTCGTCATACAAAACTTCGATCTCATTGAACAAACTCTTTGATCTGAGCGCTTTGACATCATTCTGCTTGAAGTTGATGCCCTGGTGATCCAAGGACTTGAGATAATACTTTTCGTTCTGCTCTCTCCAGATCTTGTTGAAACCCTTCTGAGCTTCC
Source organism: Pteromalus puparum (assembly GCA_012977825.3). Classification (NCBI taxonomy): domain Eukaryota; kingdom Metazoa; phylum Arthropoda; class Insecta; order Hymenoptera; family Pteromalidae; genus Pteromalus; species Pteromalus puparum. The sequence goes on from CM053171.1 coordinate 58,626,526, forward strand.
CGCCACTCTTCTTCCTTACTTTTCAGTCTCCGTAGAACGACCGGCACCGCAACCATAGGATTCTTTTTAAGTCCGTCAATAATGTCCGTTGCTTTCTCACCGTATATCCTCTTCAAAGCTCGCTGGTGAATTGTCGGCGAGCATCCACCCAAACAATCGTCCAGTTTGAACTTCTGAAGCTCTTCTTGTGACATCCGGTTCATTTTTTTGTGCACGCCCTCGAGCACCCTGATTGTCGCCGCGTTTGTCTCTATCACGCCATCCAATTCAAATCGCTCGTCTTCACAGCGATAGATAAACTCCTCGAATTGAGTTTTCCTTTTATTTGGAAAAGAAATCGTTCAATTACTTTTATCGTCTTAAAACAAGCTAGCTTAGGTCATATCATAACGATAGACTTACCTGGATGTGACAAACGTGCTGTCTTCCGACCAAGTGGGGAACGAGACCCACGTGTCGTTGAGTACTTCTTTGCAGAGCTGCGTTCGACCGGTACACTTGGGCTGCACGTAAGATTTTGGCAAGGCGCAATAAGAGGCACCAAGTCTCTTGCAAGCCGAATAGTCGATCTCCATCGCTAGATCGCCTTGCGGCCTATCTTGGTGGCTTCTAACTACGTTGTTAGGTAGCGCTTCAATTCCAACACTACTGACAGCGGCATTTCCTACTGCACCGCCACTATTAATGCTACCGATGGTCTGAGTAAGACCGCATGTGATCTGTGTCAACATGGCTGCAGCCTCAGGCAAGTGACCCAAGAAGTCCTTAAACCACCGCTGTAGCTCGGGAAAACGGCACAGGAACGGATTCACCAATAGCACTAGTTCAGTCTTAGATATGATCTCGAGGTTGAATAAGATCAGGCAGCGCAGGAAGTTTTCGTACACCTCCGGTAACTTAAGCGCCTTGCGCACCTAATTTTTTCAAAACAATGACGTGAGTTAGATACAAGTTATTGACAAAAGATCAGTAAATTTAGGAACATAAGTTATGGCTCATATTTATACTACCTTATCGAAAAAGGCATAGTCTGCCAGTGATCCATGCTTTCCGGCCTCAGCAATTGAGATGTCTCTGGCAGAGGTGACTTTATGCTTTTTAGGTGGCGGCGGACCATGCGGCGTATGAGAGTTTCCCGTTGATATAGACGTAGTGAACGACGGGCTCCTTTTGAGCTGCCCCTGACTATGCCCAAACTTTTGCCCGGCATTGCCCATCTCCCTGATTCCTGGCCTATCTCTTTCGCGCTCTCTATCACTGCCTCCACTTCCACCACCGCCGCCTCGACTACCACTTCCGCCACTGTCTCGCTCTAGATTACCTGGACCTCCAACTCCACCCGGACCAGTTCCCGCTCCTCCACCGGGTACCTGCGAGTCGCGGTGGTCACGAGGTATAGCTGAAGAGTTGTTGTAAGTTGTTTTAAGGCTCATCGGCTTCTTGACGATTGCCGCGTGGTCATTGACCGCTCCCACTTTGTTGCTCTGAAACATAGCAGACTGGTACCCATCAGAGTTAGAGATAGTTTGTAGGACAGCCAATCTATAATATAGAGTAGAACTACTGCTGGTGCACGAAAAGAGATCCCACTAGACACAAACAAGGAGCTAAACAAAACTTTAAGAACGAAAATGTGCGTAATAAACAAATGATAGATAAATAGACCTACAGGGGCGACGGTTGCATGGTCAGTGCTCTATAAGAGTTCTACTGTCAGATAATAAATTTTATGACTGCTACTACGAATCACACATGACTCATGTCTCTTTACAAACAAACAACAAAAAAATTTTGAAAATACTGGAATGGACCAGTACATTACAGTAATTTAAAATCGTTGAAATTATTGCGCGAATCTACTGACTACATCTGAATAATAATAAAAAATGTATCTAAGAGAACAAAGAACACATAGATGCCTAAATAATACATAGGAAAAAAGGTTAAAACTACTCACCAGGGCGCTCTGCTGGTTCGTCGCGTCGGGTAAGAACTGTCCAAACTCCAGCAGAAGATCTTCCTGATTTTCGAACAGCTTGGCAACCTGACTGTAGACTTCAGCTTCTGTGAGGTGTTTTCCACTGCCAGGACCGCTACCTCCGGTTCCACTTCCGCCCATATGGCCCGACTCTTTGAGGGTCCGCTGCTCTTTCTGATACGTGTGCAGGATTTCGAGAAAACGCTTGTACTTATCCGGTTGACCTTGAAATCGGTTCTGCGAGGCGCAAATGAAATGGTTAAGAAGCCATCTCGACCTGAATATCATGGATATTAATTGAGAACAAAAAAGAAAATTTGTTTACCTTAATCTTATTTACATAGTTGATTGCATGGTTGAATTCAACTGGCTGATTCTGTTGAGTCTGACCAGTGCTAGGAACCCCGTCTTGTGCTTGGCTCAGAGCTTGACTCACTGCCTGTGCTTGAGCTGTAGTGACATGGGAATTGTTATACGACGGAACTGGTGGCGACGCGGGTCCGTGAATAGTAAGATTGTTATTTGAAATATTGTTTGCAATAGAGTGATGTATACTCCCAGACCTAGAGAAGAGTAAAAATTCAATTAAATATTGTTCATTATGTTAAAATATTGCCTTCATTAAAATTTGCAAACATTCAATTTACCCTTGCATAATTTGTACTGCTTGTGCCTTGGCAGGTTGAGTTGGAGGACTTGCTATAGGTGGAGACCCAACATTAACTGTACAATGATGCTGAGAGAGGGTAGCTGTATGCGTTGCTGTTGGACTTGGCATACTGACTGAGACTTGGAAAGCATATCCCTGCTCATTGGCTTGTACTTCAATTTTGTATCCTGGCGGTAAAAAAGTGTTGAAACCAACAATAAGTTCGGGATGTCCCTTAAATAGATGGCTAACCCTTGTAATAACTCCTGGAGTATCTATAGTTTGGGACTTGAATTCCTTCATAATATCAAGGAAATCATTGTAAACCTGTAAGTTAAAAGATTAAACTCAAGACATTGCTCAAGGCTATAAAACAGAAGAAGAAGTAGACAAGTTCAAAGATACAAACCTGTGGTTGATCACTAAATTTGTACTTGACTTGATCGAGATAGGACAGAGCATCTTCTACTTTCAACCTCTGGAATTGCGAACTGCTGGTACCACTACTCAAATTTGACGCAGGAGGTGTAAGTGCCTGCCCCACCTGCACAAACATGCAGAAAATTAAAATTTACAATGGTCAAACAAGAATTTGAATAAGCATTTAAAAAGCTATTACATTGTGTCTTATGGCTGAAGGTGCTTGCGCATGTGTCTGTGCCTGTGAACTTGGCACACCTGACTGGGGGACCATGTTATGGTTCCCTGTACCACCTATGCCAGTGGTATGCAGGGTAACACTGGAAGTTATACTGCTTGCTGCACATGTCGAACTTGTGGATAAGCTGCCAACTGTAGCACCTCCCTATAACAGTCAACACAGCATTCAATACACTTGTAACTCGCAAAGAAGTTAACAGATAGGTTTGATGCACAAACACACCTTGACTGGGGAGGGTGCTGCTGTTGGCACAACGATTGCACCAGGATATTGCTGTTGGGTCTGCGAGAACTGTATGCTACCTGGCATCTCTTTGGAAGGGACAGATCTCACTGCTTGACCAGAAACCACTCCTATGCCTGAGCTGGTGTGGTATTCTATACCAGCACCTCCACTGCCTACCACAGTTCCTCCACCACCCGTGTTTGACCCGTGTTTTAACGTTGCTGCAGCTGGCGGTGCTAGTTCGTCCACCCCACGAACACGTTTCATCTCAATTTACATTGGAAATGCTGAAACAGCAAAGGAAACCAATGTCACCACCATGTGTCTCCACAAGTCCAGACTCTGCTCTTTCACGTTCACATCAGTCGCGCATTAGGTTAAGGTAAAGTTACATCATTTACGCAGACACACATGCAAGCTCGAGAAACGTGAGTCTGTACAGAGCCGCGGTACCTGCGCCGCACGGCTCAGCCAGCGGATGTTTCGCAGCGAATTCGCACCGGTGAGAGGCGGCCCCATATCCTTCCCCACATCAAACACGTGTCTTCCTCGGCGACTGTCTTCCTCCCTCCGTCGCTCGAGTGCAAGCCCCGGGTCCTGAGAGTACCTACGCTACTAATACTCTTATACGTGTCGGCAGCGCGCAAGGTGTCGGGATCCGATCCGGCGCAAATCGGAGCACGCTCTCTCGGGCGCGCGATAACAAAAAGCGGCAGCACTTTTATCGGCGAGTAAGTGTACACGGGCCGTCGAAGCAGCAGCAGCACTGTTTATAGGTGTGAATAGTGGGCACTGAGCGACGATGTGCGCGCGCGCGGTCACCCATATAGCCCAGCGCGAATAAAAGCGCGCGCTCTCGCGGATCCGATCCGACTATCCATCGTCCCTCTCTGTCTGTTCTGTGCACCCATACCACGCAGCGCACTATAGCAGCGTGTGTGTGCATACATATACGGTCGACCGGTCGTTTTCTCAGTCCGTCCGTTCTCTTATGTGCGCGCGCGAGAGCGGACTTTTCGGAGCAGCGCACACAAACCGTGCAGGCGAGCAGCGAGCGAGAGAAAAAAAGTCGCGCGCTTGGGAACCGACTGAGGTCCGCCTTACTGCTGCTGCTGCTGCTGCTGCTGCTGTGCGCGAGCAGCAGACGAGAGAGTTGCGCAGTGTGGCCGCCTTGCTCGCCAATGTGTCTGCGTGTATGCATCAGCAGTGAGTGTGTGCGCGTATGAGAGAGCGCGATATCGAAAGCGACGGACGACCACTCGCCGCTATGCTGCTGGCTTCTCCCGTCAGCGCACAGCTGTGTGCAGGGAAAAGTTGGATTTTCCGACGCATATGTGCGCGGAAAAGCCGACCGGCGCTTCTCGTCCGTACCTCTCCTCTCATCATTCTCAACTCCCACCTCCCACGACACAGCGCTGCCTGACTCACTTACGCAGACTCTGCTCTGGCGGGTAGTCGCAGCAGCAGTTACGCAATGTTCCACGTAAATACATAACACCGCGGAGGATCCGCTCAGGAGCCGGAGCAGCCTGACGTGTGAGCGCACAGTAGTGCCGCATTTTTTCGCCTTCCCGATCGAACGAAAGACTGCGAGAGAGAGAGAGATAAGCGATATTATAGAGAGAATTTCTCTGCGCGCGGTCCTTTCTCCGGAGAAAGGAGAGCTCGACCCTTTTAACCGCGGCACGCGGAGAACAACGGCGACGGTGGCGGTGGCGGCGGCGGCGGCAGCAGCAGCAGCAGCAGCAGTATAGTGGAAGAGAGGAGGAGGCGGCGGCGAGGAGGAGAAGGAGAGAATCAGGGGGAGACACAAGGCTCGCGCTCTGCTGCTTACTTACACACATATACACTTACGCTTTTCACGCGGCTTCTTCCTCTCCGCCACCGCCGCCGCCTCCGCGACATCTCGTCGACTACCGCCCAGGAGTTTTTTAACGCAGCAGCTGCTGCCATAACCTTCCTCTGCCTTCTAACCTTACTTCTTCACTCGCATCACTAACGAGACCGAGGAGTGAGCCTCCCTTTTTCACGCGCGCACTGCAGCTCCACGAGGGAATCTTCATTTCTTCGACGCTTCGGTTTTCGCGCATCGCCGCGGAGACGATATAGGAAACGTGCTGCTACGGCTACTGCTGGTGTACACGATGCGCGTGTGCGCGAGTCTCTCACACGAACACGGCTGTGCGGCGGCGGAAAAAAGTAGAGGGAGAGAGAGAGCGCGCAGACGGGCTGTACTATCTCGCTTCTTTCCACTGCTGCCGCGGCCTGGTCGTCGTCGTCGATGCATGCGTCGCGTATGTCTACTCGCGCGCACGTACCTATCTATACATGTATGTGTGCTTCTCTCTCCTCTTTCTGCCGAGGCAGCAGCAGCAGCAGCAGCAGCAGCAGCAGCAGCAGCAACGACGATGTTGACGTACGTACGTATGTGCTGCTACCGAAGCTCCGACCGCTAAGAGGACGTGTATGGCGTTTCATAAAACGATAAAAACGATGCCGAGAAAATGACGCACGACGAGAGCAGCTGGTCCAGGCCCAGCCACGGGCACTTTGTTCCCTCGCGCCTACACTAGCTACTCCTGTTTCTTTCTCTCTCTCTCTCTCTCTCTCTCTCTGTCTCTCGCCCTCTCGCTCTCTCGCTACGTTTTCAAACACATACACGCACGCACGTTCTCCTTTTGCCTGGCTGCCCGCGTTCGCGCTTCTCTCGCTCCGTGTGTATCGCGTATATAGCTTGCTCACTTACCTTCTTGTGCTTGTTTCCGCTGTTGCTCAGCTAGTCTCTCTTTCTCTCTGCCTCTTCTTCTGCTCTCACGACGTAGCTGGACGTAGCTGGACGAAGTCGTCCTCTCCCCCTTGGCGGCCCTTATTTACGCTGCTGGCCGAGCACAAAGCGTTGGCGCGTTACTGTACACAAATGCGAGTCTGAGTTCTCGGCGACGATGCTCACCCCGGGGAAAGCCTCCTCGGCAGACAGCGACGCACACGAACACCTCGCGGCACTGCGTGTGTTATGTTGTTTGCGCGCTCTCTCTCTTTCTCTCTCTCTCTCTCTCTCTCTCTCTCTCCTCTCTCCGGATTTTTGGCTGCTCGCGCGCGAGGGAGAGAGCTGCTGCTGCTGCTTTTTCTTCCGTCCGGCTGACTTACGTCTATTCACGAGGACGAGGCTGCTGGGTTGCTGCTAGGCGAGGGTGTCTCGGCTACTGGCAGCAGCCGCATTTCGGCGAAGACGAGGCGGCGACGGCGGCGGCAGCTGACTCGTTCGAGGTCGGCGGCTGCGGCGTCTTCCGCGGGAACGAAGAATCTGGTGGACGACCTGCGACGTTGGCGTTTCTCCGCTGCTCCCAAGAGCTGGACTGCACCGCTGCTCCTCGAGGATAAACTTGTGATACGGCGCAACAACGAGCACGACGACGAGCTGGCGGACGACGATAAAAAATCAAATGCAAAAGTCATACTTGCACTCGCGCGAGGGGTACAAGGCAAACTATTGGATTTTGTATGGCAAACAAGGAACTGACTGGCCGTGTAGCGGGATAAGTCCGTGGTGGGGGGTCGGCCAGGGACGTAGCCAGACGCCGGCTGCGCTGACTGGGGGCCCGCGCGACGCCAGCGCCTCCCTTCCCCGCCACACTTCCGCGCCCCCCGCCCGTCCGTCCGCCGCAGCCGCACCATCAGCCGCGCGCGCCGCGCACTCGTCTCTCCTCTTCTTCCTTTTTTCCGTTCGGAGCTTCCTCGCGCCCGCGGACGGGGTGAAAGAGAAAGAGAGAAAATCTGCAGCAGTCTCCTCAGCGGCAGCAGCTATTATTTATTTCGAACTCTTTTCGACGACCGACCGTAGCTAGGCAGGTCTTTTATGTCCGGTGGAGGTATGTTGCAGAAGACTATCGGAAGGCTGTCTCGGTAAAAGGCGATGGCCGCTGATTTTAGATTTTCGGGTGTTTCGTCGAACTATAGATACAGCGACGACGATCCGCATGCAAGAGAGGGAAAATAAATGAGCGAGTTTGTTTATCCGCACAGCAGACGCACATTTCTCGCACGCTTGAATTTTGCCGCGACCGGACGTTATTCAGAATATAGCGTTCGAAATTCTTTAAATAATTGATTTTCCCAAAAACTTGCTCGGCTCGATTTTTATTTTATCATGCGAGTCTACGAAAGCAATTTGTGATCTGAAATGTAAAAAGCTATAAAATGTATTTCTTTACTCAGAAACCTTGATTTAAAAATTAACTGACTTTCCTTCAAACAGGAACCAAGTGTAAGCTTTGCCATACCTTTCCAAAAATTATAATTTTCATCTTTCACAAGTTAGAAAATGATTATAAGCTTTGTCTTATCGTATCACAACAAAAAATAATAATTTTACATAGAAAAGAAAAAAGATATGAATGATCACAAGATTACCACATGATATTCTTTTCTATTAGTGGTCTGATAATAGTTTTACAATAGCCTGATATAGAGAGCTTACAAAAACATAACATAAAACGCATACATCACATAAAACAAAGACTCAAACTAAAAAGGCTATGATAAAGAGCGACCGTGGAAAGTGGAGTAGTGAGTGGAGGATACTGTGTGTTGATGCAGGTTCGCAAAGTATAAAGCAATACTCAATAATTTGTTTTTCCAAGATTTTTATAAAAAAAATCTCATATTTATTATGCACTTTATATTTTCGTCGTTTTATGTTTTATATACAGTTCTGTCGAAGACTTTTTCAAGGCACATACCTACATAGGCAAAAAGAGAAAATCAAGTTATATCAAGTTAGTATAGCAAAAATCAGTCTCTCCTGTGTACACACATACATAGTTAAAGAACGTTTGACAGACAGAGGACGATGACCGAACAAAAAAAAACGATAACAATAAACAAAACGTATGTGGCAACTATTATATCACAAATTCAGATAATATTATATGGTATAGTATAACGTAATAGAGTATAACGATAACAAACCGACTCCGTAACAGTCTGTAAAACAGTCTTCTCCAGAGTCTCACTTTCTCTTCACGTTGATCAACAAGCGTCTTTAATCACACTGTAAACAATGCAAAACTAAAACAGAAGAGAAAGTAAACATTAACAACAAAATCCACTTGATCAGTCCGCGAAATCGTCGAAATGTAAAAGGAAAAAATTGAATCTTCGAAATCGGAGCATCTCCCGACTTGCAGGAAGGCAGCAGAAAAATAGAATCCGCAGCAGTAGCAGCAGCAGCAGCACACAATATGCATCGGCCGAGCGCGGTTCAACAATTTTCGGCGGCGGCCGCACGGTATAAAAATAGTCACCGCCGCGCGCGTCGACCGAAAATGCTCTTCACGGTACGGAGCAATAAAAGGCCGAGGGCTCCGCGCGAGACACTGTACGTGCCTGAGAACGGTGCCGACGAAGCCGCCAAGAGGCGCGCGCATGCGACTCGACGGAATACCGAAGCGCTTCCCCGTGTCCGACATCTTCCCGCTCCCAACAGCTGTTCCGTGCGCCGAGCGAACTCCCCGCTCGGCTTATCTGGGTCACGGGAACTGCGCAAAAGCGCGACCTCGCCGCGGCCCGCGCCTAACCCGGATCTCGAAGACGCCCTCCAGGGCTGCCGCTTGCCTCGGTCATCTTGAACGGCGCGACGAGGAGCTGCTGGTCAACCACGCCGGAGCCAGGGACGTGGACGTCGGCCGCGCGACTTTCCGGGCCGATGTAAGGACGGAGAGGTCTACGCGAGTACGCGGCACGTAAGGCGCAAACGAGTAAACGACGAAACGGCGACGCGACGAGAGAGGAGCTGCGCTCGGTGCGCAGCCCATCTGTCGAGGAGCGCGACTGGCCGGGCCGCGAGAGAGCTCGGCGCTGATTGGCGCGCGAGCGACACCCACCGGACTGGCCGAGCCCGAGCCGAGCCCGACAAGGACGCACTTATGGCAGTTATGGCCGCCGCTCTTGCTACTTGCTGGCTGATTCTTATATATAACTACTGCCTTCTCGGGTACGACGCAGCTGCTGCCTGGACACCGAGGATGCCGAATCTGCTGCTCCAGGGGACGAGCTGGCTGGACGACTCCTCTTGGCACTGGCCGCGAGACACGCCCGAAACTCGGCTGGGCTGCGCGGCGGCGATTCTACGCGCGCGAGAGAGAGCGAGTCGAAAACTCGAAAGTCTCGGTTCTCGGTGTAAGGCGAGTCCAGACGCGTTCGATGCCGATTATGAGTCTGTCGTGGCCGGAGCGGGCGCGCTGTTGCCGCGCCGCGGATTTATGGGGAGAGCGCAATTCGGAGCAGAGCGGCGTTGCCAGACCTCGTCGTCTACTGGTCTGCTCTGCAGTCACGCTGGACTGGAGTAGACTGGCTGCTCCGTTCCGTATGTTCTATCCTTCTCATAGTTCTCATTGCTTGTTGCGGAGAGAGCGCGCGATTGCGTTGTCCTTTTTCTTTTGCATTTGCAGGAATGAACTGTATACTCTGGAGGCCGTCACGTGGGTGAAATTCGACGGATTGTTGCTATTGCCAATTTGTTTTTCGTTTCGAAGGGCGAATTCGGTGAAAGGGCTGTCCAAAAACTTCGGAGCACCAGAGGTGGATCACGAGAGTGAATGGGAAAATAAAAGAGCGCTTTGTAGGCTTTACGTGCCGACGAATGAGTCAAATCAAACATTGATAATGTTTAATGAGTTTCTAGTGAAAATTCGTGGAGCAGGCTTTATTTTTAGCTGAAAAACTTTTTTACTACGCTTTTGAGGCAATCTGTTCTGCGTAATATTTTGCGATTGCACATTATTACGAAATCGATTACTTTTCCAAAATCATAAGGGCTCATCAATAAAATTTTTTTTTTTTACCATTACCTTTAAAGCTGAGAATTTTTTTTAAATTTCACGTTTCGAAATTATCATGCACAGGAGACTGCCAAATTAGATAAACTTTGATCTTGGAGTAACGTTTATTGATATGATTTGTATATGAAGTAAGCTTCTGGTGTACTTATAAATTTAGTATGTCTTAAAAATAAAAAAATTACAGTTGACTTTGACTCAAATGCGGTTACTCGTACAATTCAATAAAATGTACAGGAAAATTGACTACTAAATTTTTAATGATTTGAAGAGCATCAAGTTTCTATGAAAATTTACTTTAATTGAACAATAAACGAATTAAGAGTCATAGTTTCATACATTACAATTGTAACAATAAATTGATTTATTATGAACACATCACTCTCACATTCTTCCCTTATTATCTTTATGTAACATATCTAATCCAGCTTCAGTTATCCACAAACACTTTGTAATTTATACAAAATAATGTTATGTATGCAAAAGAAAGTAGCTTTTCTCTTATTATTTGAGATAACTAATAGAATGACGATAAAGCCAAGTTTAAACATCACCATCAACTTCAACTCGACTAGTATCTTCGTAACAACAGTAAATGCAGCAAGTATGCACTACTTTCCGAGCTACTTTCCTTACATACCCTTCTGCAGCATCTGAGTAAATCGATTGGTGATCAATAGGGAAACATCAATAAATCTATTGACACAGTTAACAAGGCACGTCTCTGTCCTGCCATCCAGTTTGCTGCCAGGCTTATCGATGCACTTGTCCCAACACAGATCGCTAAATTCATGAATCTGCAAGTTTTAAGAAAAACTAGATGTCATACATAAAATACAATAAAGCAAATAATCACTTGTTTCTTACATAATCAGAAACTTTTTTCATTGAATCTTGCTACTCAAGGCAATAGTTTGCCGATGGGAGGTTAGGAACTTCTTTATAGTTACCTGAGCATTGAATTGAGCCTTCTGCTTCTCAACCATGATAAATTCTTCTAACTCGCTGTTACTAGCAGATTGCTTGTGCTCGTTGTCGTAATTCGACGCGTTGCTAAATAAATCCGACATTTTTGAGGAATTTTTCAAACGCTGCTGCAATCTCTGTAATTCATGCACAAGCGCCGATAAACACACCACACACGTGCGACCTAAAGAGTCACTTGCATGTGTAAGTAGAATTGACTTCCGGTTTTGGTGGATTTTTAAATTTCTTGCCGATCAAATAATGAATTTCGCAAATGTAATAGACTTAGGAAAGTGTTGAGTAATTATTTAGGACCACTTTTCCTGAAAATGTATCTGCAAATTAATTTTTAAAAAATTTTTCTTTTTAAAGATGGAGCCACACGATTTGACATTTTTCGCGACTTCCTTTAGATTCGTTCGCGCAAGGTTCGCGCACATGTGTATGATACAAACTAACCTCATTCGTAAAATGCCGCTTTATTTTCAACATTTGAAAAATTAATAAATATATGTTTAACTGAACGTCAAAATAAAATGAAGGAGACTTTTATTTCTAACTGCGAAAGAAATTTCGTCAACAAGGCGATACAGACAGATACGGTAAGGAAATCACTGATTGTTTTGATGCTACTGTGATAATAGGATGTTTACATGTCATACTGTTTATTTTTTTGTTATTCATTTTAAAAAAAACTATAGAAGTGCTTCTATTCTTAATAAATTTTATACTCTTTAAAATATTTTATAATTAAATGAATTGATTTTGTTACTTCTGTTTGAAAATCAAGTTTTTTAATACTTTAAAGAAAATGTTTATTTACTTTTATCTTGTAGCGATTAGATGGAAGAACTTTACTGGAACCACGTCCATTGAAAATCAACTTTGGTACCAATTGGGGATGTTGCGTAGTTTCTTTAGGACAGACCAGGTAAAACTCAAAAAAATACTGTTTTATAATTATCACATATCACATACAACATGTATCAGCAAATACTAATAATTTCTATACAATTGTAGAGCTGCTGCACAAGTATCTTGTGATATTCAACAACCAAAGGCTTCTCGCCCAAATGAGGGGATGCTACATGTTAATGTTGAATTAAACCCACTAGCTGCTCAACATTTTGAAAGTGGGAGGCAATCTGAAGCTGCAGCCTTGATCAATAGGCAGCTGGAGAAAAGTTTAAAAGAATCAAGATGTGTTGACTTGGAATCTTTGTGTATAGTTGCTGACAAAAAGGTCAGTTTTATGAAAAATAATGTTATATAATTATTGTAAGTCAATTGTATCTTTTTTTCTGACTTATTCAGGTTTGGAATATAAGAGTGGATGTGAGCATCATAAACCATGATGGCAATTTGATAGATTGTGCATCCATAGCTGCCCTTGCAGCCCTCATGCACTTTCACAGACCAGATGTCACATCAACTGGTGAAGAAGTTATAGTCCATCCTTTCACAGAAAAAGATCCTCTACCTCTCACACTATATCATCATCCAGTTTGTATATCATTTATCACTTTTGAAAAGTAAGTTATCTACGTGACCATTCAAAACTTCTAAAATTTCAACTAATAAGTTCTATTTTTATTCCAGTGGAAAGACAGTGGTTGATCCTTCATATCTTGAGGAAAGAGTCGGTGCTGCAATACTCACATTAGGTATTAATGCCTACAGAGAAGTGTGCAGTTTATATTTTGACTACATAGAGTACACTTCCTTGGTGGCTGATGTTATTCCATCTGTATCTAATTTTGCTGCAAACTATGCATATGAATTGATAAGAGAAATCAAGGAGTTGGTGAAACAAGATGTTGAAGCCAAGTAAGGAAAAATTTATTAACAACATCGTTTGTATATACATGCAAGAAATATAAATTATTTCTATTATTTCTTTTAGATATAACAAGGAAGTTCCTAAACTCAACAGCTTCTCTCACTGCATTGCAACTGACAAGATTACGTCAATGATGAGTGAGAGAATAAATATTAAGTTAACTACGTGGAGCAATAGTCATAAAATAGAGGATATGGGTAAGTTTTCTGAATAAATTTTTAAGAATCGCGTTTCTTTTTCAGTTACATATCGAAACGAAATTAGTATAAAATCGTTCAATGAAAATTTTGCTGATTATTACTTTTATGTACAGAAAATCAATCCATGGATGATGATGAAGATGCTGATGTTGAGATAAGTAATGTTGGAGATGGGACTGCGGAATTAATAATGAAAAATGTAAATATGATGTCACTTAAAATTATAATGATTAATTTAAGACATTGCTTTCAATATGTAGTAATTATATATGTTTTATAGACTGACAATGTTGGAACTGGTGGTAAAAATACATGGAATTCATCAGATTCTTCTGATAATGAATTTGAACATCACGATGATGTAGAGTTTGTTGAAGAAAAACCAACAAAAAAAGTTATTGATAATATAGGTATTAAAAAAATCTATATTTTATTTTGAATGATCCAATGATTTTCATAAATTGCACTCAATGTATATGTGTATATTTTACAGAACTAAGCGGCGACAGTGAAGAAGAGAGTACAACAGTTTTATCAAAACAAGACCTGTTATAAATTATCTTTATTAGAAATAAATGTAAATATTTAGACGATCGGCACTTTTTGTAACATTTGAATGTTGAGCCTAATTTTTCTTATAATGTATTGTCACTTGAGATAGTTGAACAATATTAAAAGTTAGAGTGACTTTTAAATATATAACTTAAACATAAATCATTACTTCTATCATTATATTATAGTTTACAGTTAATTTTACAAAATAACTCATCTCGCTTAGATGTAAAAATCATAAATCATTTTATCTACCACTAAACGTTACAATCACAATAACATGAAACGAGAATTCGAATTTGAGGCTACGTTGTGTCATTGCTCAAACCATTTTTATAATCTAATTTGTTTGCATTGGTTTTGACTGTGTAAATGAAGACACTTAAGATTTCTTTTTCTACGACTGGTATGGTCTTGAAGTGTTTCGCAAGGAACTGCAAGCAAACAAAAGAAGTTTTATTAATGATCTGCGTGAAAATCAATTGAATAAAATATTTTCCTGAATGTAAAAATACTAACTTCTGCTAGTTGAGCTTTGTTCAGGCCAGGTCTTGTGGTTAATTTATAATGGCGCTTGTACCGTCTCAGTGTACCAACTTGGAGCTGGAAGAGATCAACCTCTGGAAGATCATTGTCAGTCTCACCAGAGTCTTCTTCAGAGTCTTTTCTCCTCCTCTGCTGCTGTTGTTTTGTGCGTGCACATTGAATCACTTGTTTGTGATAGTCACATATGTATATATGTCTTGCCTTAGACAAACAGAATGATTGATTAGTATACTTGTTGAATCAAAGTTTCAAGCTTTAGAGTTCAAAAGATTAATATCTCCGAGATAATCGAAGCAAATCCAAATTCAAACGAAGAAACTGCGCCATACTTGGACAAGACTGAACAGACAAAAAAATGTACTTACCAGGTTGTCAAGGTTCAGCTTTAGCCGTCTCTGCGTGACGGTCTTTTGTATCCTTTTGCTGTACGAGGCGTTGCCCGCAGGTCTGGTGCACCTGGTTCCTTCGTCAACCAGACAACAGATCTGATCGGCCGCCCCCCTCGAGTCCTCTTCCCCTGTGCTGAATCCGTTCATGATTCTTCCGGATGGCGTTGAAGCTACTGCAACTGCGGTCGTTGTCGTCGCCGTCGCCGTCGTCGTGGCGTTTTTCAACCTTTCGTACTGAAGGGACGTTAAGTACGGTGTACCAGGACACGATTTACCCAGCAGAAATTTACTTCTATTGTCTTTTGCCGACTGCTGGGTCTGAGCTGATGTCATGGGCGCGCGGCCTGCTAGCACTACTTTTCATCGACGCACATGATCGCGTTTATCGAGACGCACTTTTTGTTCTTCAATTGCTTCAGGCCGGAAGAAGTGCGCGGCTGTTGCGCAGGAGTAACCCGAGTAACTTCTGGGAAGGCAGCTTTTGGCAAAACGTTGGGCCGGCGTTCTGCAAGTATAGGGCTCTCCGAAATCTTCCTGACTTTTGTCGCTCTTGCCCCGGTGATTCTCTGCTGCACTTTTTCGCCAGATGATCCTAGTAGGACGAGGTCCTCGTACACTCGCAGCACTCAGAGAACGAAGCTACTCACGAAAAACACAATAAGTATGCGTCAAGCACGCCCTGCACGCCTGTAACGTTCCGAGGAGCTGCTACTTACTGCTCCTGTTTCTCAGTCAACTAAGTACTCATACTCAGCTCTCGGGATAAAATCCGGCTTGCGCTGTTGTATATACAGGCCACAGTATAGGCTGCCGTGCGAGAGGAGAGAGGAGAACAGTCCGCGTGTTGTATAGATAGGAGAGAGACAGAAGAAGTCGGTAGGGGAGGTAGGTCTCAGTGTTGCCAACCAGGAAGCGTTATACTTATTGTGAAATCGCGATCGCGAATCGACTCTCACAGCTCACAGCTGAGCGCTGCGCTGGCCCTCTGCTGCGCGTACGGAGAAGTAGACGAGTAGGCCTGATGATTAGCTTTCTCTTGTTTTTATCTGGGGATTGGCTGCGATTAGAGCGGGTTAGCCAACTGCAGGGCTATATAGCTTGTCAGTCGAATTTTAAATTAAACGACGCGCGGTTGGAAGTCATCAGTCGGTTGGATCATTCCGGTGGAGCTGGTTGTTGCCGTTGTTGGATTGGGACGAGATATTAATAGGCGGCGAATGGAATAGAGAGGTTCGTACGCTATAACATTGTCGTCACAATACTATATATTATCAAACATTATTGCGCAGCTCATTTATGTATACTCGTGTTGAGGTTAGGACTGAGGGACCCACAAAAAGTTATAAAATTCCAAAATTAACATAAATTAAACATTTTTAAAGTCAGCTGTAGGCTATTATTTCATTGTTTTGCAAATCTTGAAGATATGCTAGGATGCCAGCTAATTGTCTTTGGCATATAAAGGATAATAATGAATCATGCGCGGACCGTTGATTGAATAGCTTTTCTCGGTGCGGAAAACAAATGACAACAGCCCGATAAGGCGACTGCAGCTATAGTCCCCCCCCCCCCATCTCTCTCTCTCTTACTTCTAATAGCACGAGGAAAACCCGCATACAAACGCCAGAGCGACAATGGCCTCGGCGCGTTTGGTTGGCAGAATTGCACGCAGACTGCAACAAAACAAGGCAACACGGCTTATCGTATTGTGCTAATGTGCTGTGCATCTCTTGCCTGAGTCGGAATAATGAGTGTATACAAAAGAGAAGGAAAAAGAAGGCCGACAGCTGGTGCCGCCCGTCCCGGTCGAGACTCGAGCTGAACGAAGCCGCGGCTTGCAGCCATGTTTTGGGGGAATTGACGCGAGCGCTCCCTAGTCGCGCCGAGCGATCGAGCGGATGCCTCTGCGCTATATTATACTGTACTGTATAAGTGTAAGTATAATACGCAGCTCGCTATATGAAAGCGAGAGAGAAAGAGCGAGTCAGCGATAATAATAACTTAAATGCAATTCAACATTCATGTCCCGCGCGCAGAAATCGATGCTATACCGTGGTGGAGAGAGAAAAGACCCCGCATAGCAGCAGCGCGTACGTTCGACGTTTTCCGCGCAGAAAGCAAGAAA
Organism: Pteromalus puparum; assembly: GCA_012977825.3. NCBI lineage: Eukaryota > Metazoa > Arthropoda > Insecta > Hymenoptera > Pteromalidae > Pteromalus > Pteromalus puparum. The sequence goes on from CM053171.1 coordinate 58,643,493, forward strand.
AAGCGTAGACTGCGCGTTTCGCGTACTATTTCCAAGCCAGCGCGTATATCCCAGTGGTCCGGGCGCGGGTTCGCGCTTTCCCGCCTTTTTCCCCTCGCACCGAGCTCTCGCGTATGCACACACACACAGAGCTGCAGAGCAGCATCAGACATGTCATGCCGAGATCCCTCAACACGGGCATCGTCTCGACATCGTCGAGTCGAGTCGAGTCGAGCATAATACAACATACATATACATATACATATAGATATAGAAGGCACAGCGAGAAGTGGCGGCGTCCGGGTGGGGGTAGTGCACAGCACAGCGGAGGTATCAGCCTCGCGCTCTTTCTATCTCCGTCTCGCTTGCTCTCGCAGTCGGTGCGAGCAGCGAAAAAAGGAGAAACGCAGGAAAACGGTAAAAGCTCGGCTCTGATTGGCCTGGTTTTTGCGGCTTATCTGAATACAGCCAATGGGCTGGCGGCGCAAGCGCGCGCGCTCGCTCTCTCTCTCTCTCTCTCTCTCTCTCTCTCACTCGCTCACTCTCCGCATATGCCGCAGCATAAGTGGCGTGGGGCTGGCTCTGGCTCTGCTGCTCTGCTCTCTGCCGCGCTCTGTCCTTTTCCCTCTCGCTGCTGCTTGCCGCCGTGCTGGTGCTGTGCTGTGCTGCCTGTCTGCCTATACGGCCGCTCTATAGCCCATACCATACCCTCTACTCTACACTGTATACGCTGCGCGCCTGCTGCTGCTGCTGCTGCTGCCTGCGGACAATATTCGTAAGCGAGCAGAGGAATCCTGCTGCTGCTGCTGCTGCTGCGCTGCGCTCTGTAGCTCTGTACTAGGCGAGGAAAGCCCAGAGAGAGAACAACACTGAATAACGAAAAGCCACTGTTGGAGAGTGCGAGAGTTTCTGCGGGAGTTTGCTGTCTTCTCTGCTTTTAGCGAGGTGAGTCTCCAAGATAAGTATTCGAGTGCTTGTGTGTACATACCTAATAATACGTAGAGGAGAGCGAGAGAGATAGAGAGAGCTCCGTGGCGCGCACCGAGAGCATCTCTGTAGATGGGCTCAGCGGAGCCGGCTGACAGGTCGCGCGGACCTCGCCTGCCGTGTCAAGTACGCCAGCGGTCGCCGCGTTCTCTACGCTTTTCTCGGATAATCGTCGACAATATTCGCTCCGCGGAAAAAAGTGTCGCGCATTTACCGCCTGTAGCTTTCTCTGTCGCTCTCGCTGCGCAGGCCGCCCGTGTGCGTCGATTCGCGAAAAAGAAAATACGCGTATAGAATCATCGTCGAGTCCAAGACAGCGAGGAGTGATGGAAGCCCGAGCAGTGTGTGTGCATCGGTCGCGCGCGCGCATCGCGAGAAAAAAAGAGACTCGCACAACGCGCACCAGGAGGTGACGACGATGGCTCAGCATATAGGTAGTCCTCTCGTTCGTTTTGCAATTTTTTTCCAATACCGGGTGGAATACCTGTTTCGCCAGGCCGGAGAGTGCAGAGCTGTGCGTGCGTGCGTACGCCTGCAGCGAACGAAATCGTGTATAGTCGGTGCGCGGCAAATGGCTGCTGCGCGCTCGCTCTGTCTCTGTCGCGCACAACGGCCGGAGACGGAGCGAGCTACAAGCCTGATGTATACCGCCTCGGTAACTGCCGCGACGGCTGCGTGCAATCGTGGCCTTTTTCGTTTTTTCGAGCACGCTCCTCGTGATTCCATCCACGCAGCGAGCAGTGCAGAATGTATTTACGCTTGGCAGAAACGCCGTACGCCTTGCTTTCCGGTGTAAAAATGTCGGCCTCGGCGCGCGTGTCGTACGAGGAAAACAGCAGCGCTCGCAACGCATCCCCAAGAAACTTCTCCGTCCCTTAGCGTGGCGTTTTTAGTCGGAAAATCGCGGAAAAGAGACGTCCCAGCGTTTCCAGATACTTGCAATTCGGAACGATGCTCGGCTCGGCGAGTTTGAGGTTATTTCGCTCCGTGTACGGCTTTGTTTTGGAGCTCCCTCTCTCCGACGGCGGCGCGCAGCCGATGTTTTCGTTTTCGCTTTCCCTTGAGAGAACATAGCGCGCGTACTATAAGGTACACGAGAGATATACGGAGCGGTGCATCAGGAGGACGCCGAGGCGGTTTTTTCGCGAAAGGTGCAAATTTCGGCGAGTCCGAGGCCCACGCCCGCGTTGTTTAGGAATATTCAGAGGGACTTTCTGTCATCGTCTTGGAATTCGGCGCGTCTTCGAGGAGTTTTGGCGAGTTTCTTGCAAGCGGCGCGTAGCGGGGGGATCGTGATGTCTGCTGCCGCTGCTGGCTTGTCAAAAGTCCCACTGACGCGCCGCCGCCGCCGCCGCCACTGTGCGCTGCAGCGCTCGTTCTTTTTCTCCTTCGTTTTTTTTTCTGTTTCATTTCGATTCGCCCGATGCGTCGCCCCGCATTCTTTCGCTCCGCGAACGCTGCGGCAATTTTTATTCGCGCGAAATCGTCGCTTGCACAACTTGCATCCTCTCCCAACGGCGCAACTCTCGGCGGCGGTATTCCATTTTGCAGCTGTAAATAACAAAATGGCGACTTTGCCGTAATGCGGAGCAGTTGCCCGAGCTTTAGCGGCAGCGTCATCGCTGTCACCGTCCTCGTCCTCGAGCGCATATCTGTCGGACGCATAAGCCTCTGCTCGCTAAGTTGCTATACCTGTACATGCCCTCCTCGGTCCCTGTGTGCTCGCTCAAGCTCTCGAACGCGCGGAGCATTCGCAGCAAGCAGCAGCAGCAGCAGCGCGGCGGTGGCGGTACTCGAGAGAAGAGCAAAGCAAAGCCTCGCGCAGGAGATAGAGAGAGACGGAAAATAAAGAAGTCGCGAGCAAGCGCAAGCCGTGGAAGACCGAGAAAATAGACCGGGACAGCGTGGGAGAAAGAAAAGAGACATCCCGTTGCGAGAGTAAAAGAGCGAGCGAGAGCGCGAGAGAGAGAGAGAAAGAGAGAACTGCCGAGTCGAGAAGTATACATATACGTACAGAAGCATACAGCAGCGCTCTGTAGTGGAGTAGCGGGGCCGACGGGAGAGGGAGCGAGAGGCAGATAGACACATCGGGCGAGGGAGAGTGAGAGAGAGAAAGAGAGAGAGCAGGGAGGGGGGAGCGAGAGAGTCGTGCATCACTCGTGTTTACACGTAAGCGTCTTCCTCTATGTGCGTCGCTTTACCGCTGCTGCTGTGTTGCTGCAATACGAGAGAGCGGGCAAGCGTATACGAGTAGTGCTGCTGCTGCTGCTGCGTTGGGAGAGAAGCGCCAAAAGTCGAGAGATAGCAGCAGTTTGTGTCCGTCCGTCCAGCGTTCTCGTCGTCGTCGTCGTCGTTTCCAGTTTTCGCGTAAGTGCCACATCTTTGCCTGTCTCTTGCGAATACCCATAAGAAGCCTCCATGTTTTCTCGGGCGATTCGAAGCTCGCGCGTTCTAACCTACAAAAGTACGTAGTGTCGGAGCGAGCGGCGCGCGCGCGCGCGCGCGCGAGTAGCGCCCCTATCAGTCCTCCACCTCCGCGGCGCTGATCGTCTGCTATGCGATAGCCGTTCTCTAGCCGCTTCTTCGCCGTAGAGCGTGTTTCCACCATCGGCTCTATACCTATAGCTACGGCTGCGCTGCTTCATCGTTCGGTCTCCCTGCGCTCGCACGCAGAGGCTTTTGCCGCCATTTTCCGTAGCTCTCGCAGCCCGTTCCTGTCATGTGAATTTCCTCGGCTCACGCGCGCACGCCGACAGGCACGGAGAGCTACGTAAAATGGTGGGAATGCAGCAATCAATGTGCAGCCGCACGGCGACATGTTTGCCGCACGTAACCGCCTTCTCTCGCGCGTATACATCCACACGCGTGTGTGTGCCATATACTCGCTCGCAGCGCGCTGCTCGATGGCTCCCTCTCTGCTCGTGCCTCTGCTGCTGCTGCTGCTGCTGCTGCTGCTGCCGTCTGTCTGTCTGTCTTTTTCTCTCCCCTTTTTTCCGCGGCGCGCAGCAGTGCGTCGATAGTTGCGGCCTGCACGCACGCATATTACAAAGAGCCTGGCCAGTCGGTGCTCATAACGCTCTCTCGCATCATATACAAGCTCGTCTGCTACGCCGCTGCTGCGCCGAAGCTGTCCTCGAGAGCGTCACAGCTACGTCTCGCTGCTAGCAGCTCCTCTTCTCTGTCTGTCTGTCTGTCTGTCTGTCTTCTACTCTTGATTCCACTCGCAGCGATATAGAGGCTGGCGATATCGGTGTACGTCCCCGAGAGAAGTAGCTCCTTGTATACTTTCTATCTCGTGCACCTATTCGACGCCGAGGAAAGAACATGTCCGTTGCTTCGATTTCATGCGCGCATCGGACGTATGTATGTATGTATGTATGTATGTATGTATGTATGTATGTACGAGGCGCGCACACACGGTAAAAATACCGCGACGGCACGGGCGACATCTGCGCCATGTTGAGCGAGTAGCGCGCGCGGACATGGCGGAAAAATGCAGCCGTACGCGGAATTCTTAGCCTCGGTAGCTCACTATCTTTCTCTCTCGCTCGCTATGTAATTCCGCTTGCGTTGCAAGTGCCTTGGAAAACGTGACGATGACGAGCCGTTTGCGATGAGAGAGAAAGAGTGTGTGTGTATGTGTGTGTCCGCGTGCGCAGGTTCTCAACTCTGCGCGAGAATTGCACAGTACGCGCGTTTTTGGGGAGGAGGGCCGGGAGCCGGACGATTTTTGTTTGGGCTCCATCGATCGAGTTGCCGGATCGAATCCCGAGGAAGCGACGGGGGACAGACTCGGAGTTTTACGTAGCTTCGCAGTTTGCTCCGGTTTTCCTCCAACGAGAGCGTCTTTGTCGTTGCCCGCGACTACGGAATATCGCGTAACGAGCGCAGATAATTCGTCTAGATTGCAGCCGCTTAGCGTATTTTTCATGCGAGCTGCAATCGGGAACGGAGCGTCATCGCTCAATCGGTAACGCGTTTCTCGCAGTCAGCAGCGGTGGTATCGCTCGCGAAATGCAAAAAACGAAAGAGCACGCTCATTAATATTCCGAATAATTATGTTTGTTCTCGGTGAAAGGAGCAGCAGGAAAAAGATGTGCAGAAGAATGCATAAATTGCTGCGGATTAATTAGGATTCGTTGCGTGAAAAGGCTCGTTAAAGATATTATCGTTTGAGAGTTGACAACAACAACCTGAGCCACCGGAACTGATTTGCCCGAATTTCCGCTACCCCCTCAAAGGCTCCGAAATTGAGACATCAAAACATGGCTCGCGCACCTGCTCGTCCAGCCAGCGCCGCGAATCAGCATAGTAAACCCTCTTCCTCAGCTGTCTTTCAACCTGCTCGTCGTGCCCTTCTAGACGAGAGTATTCACTTTCGCCGAAGGTGTACTCGCGCATACGTTAATGAGGCCACTTCTGCCGTCTTCTAGTCGGTCATCGATACGCCCCGTCGTGTGCACGCTATACCTGTTCCTTTCTTCCTTTCTTCCTTCCTTCCGCGAAGAAAGACGAGCATACGACCGCGCATTCTGTCGCCCACTCGAACTCGTTTGCGACAGGTGTGAGATAATCCCCCCGAATATCTGCCGGTTATAACGGTTCCGAAGGAGCGATTAGTGGCTTGGCAGGTAGTTGTACTTACTGAAGGGTTGGCAGACCTCGTTTGTTGGCGGCAAATTAGCGACAAGGTTGGGCTGCAGAGACGTTAGAAAAAAATTTTCGTCCATGAGTAGGGACCATAATAAATCGCAAATCCGTTCATTGAAGATTAAGACGTTTAAGCTCTCTGTAATACTTATATTGCACAATAAAACTTAAGAATGTATTACTGACTGTCACATTATTATTTTCAGAGATCAACTTCATTGTAGTATCCGAGGAGACGAGAGACAACGAGACAACTCACAGCTTGAGACTTCGGCAATTAGATACTTGCGATACTTGCTCGTGGCAGTAGGTAAACGCCGAGAAACACATTGACATCGATACAATCATGGAAGTAAGTGATTCCGTTTCATACGTTCTTCTTTTGTCTGCCTTCTTCGTTTGACGTACTTGTAACCACGACAGTATATATGTGATATTTTTCATGATTTGTAACATTTTAATATGTGAAATTGACATCAAAATATTGTGCTTGTAGCAATGTCATTAGCCAGTACACAAAAGCACATTACGTCGTTTGTAAATCGTTGATTATTTTTTTCGAATACTAAATTATAACACGTGAAAAAAAGCGCAGAATAATATTGTTAAATTATTATTTGTTTGCTCCTATTACACGTACAGCTACAAAAGTTACCAGTGTTCGATGACTGTCATAATACTGAACCTGTTTGCAGTTTGAGTGTTCTGATAAACATTGAAATTCTTACTTTCTACTTCCACACTGTGCAGCAAGCTTAATTTTTTATGAAAAAATGAAAGCACGCAAAAAATGTAGCATACAATGTTGTAAAGACTCGTTCTCAAACTCAAATGCCTCAAAACAAATTTTAATTTTGTCGGGATTGCTAGTATTAATTAATTTTCTTGCTTTAATTAAATTTAATTAAACTCTTAACGAAGCTGAGGTGGTTACAAAGTATTATAACATGTATAATTGCTTTACTATATTTCATATTTATAATTTATATCCTTTTAATATTATGAATTAAAATGTATCTGTGAAATCGAGAAGATGCCCAAAATTTGCAATCATCCTTTCAATCCAAAAGGAGAACACATTGTAAACATCCCTGAATGCCAAAGCTCTTACAAAAGCCGTTAGTATGTACTCGCAAACTTGCCATTGAGATTTAAAAACTGACGTTTGCAACGTTTTACCGCACATTGCTGATGCACCAACCGCTTTGACGACACCGTGCAATTTCACCCAACAGACGAAACAAGAGAGGCACCCAATTATCCATATGACGCGCTATTTTTACCGAAACACAATAAAAAAAGAGCAGCGAGACTTGCACGATGCATTACCCTTTTGTGCACGCAATAGCCCCTTCAAAATCTACTATCGCCCATCGCTAATCCGACGCAACGGTCTAATCGGTGCTCGGTATCACGTCGCGTGTGTAAGCAGGGGGAAAATTCGTCCCCCTTGCGCGTATTACGGGGGGAAAACTCGCCGCGTAGAAAATGCGAGGGCCTTTTCCCGCGCGTTTTTTTTTTCTCGCTTGGCTTGGTCCGTGCAACGCAGCCGGCTGTTACGCCACATGTTCGTTGTGTGTGAGAAAGAGACAAATAGAGGGGAACAGGGAGAGAAAGAGAGAGAGAGAGAGAGAGAGAGAGAGAGCGCTGAGGATGCCATGGTCCGTAGAATGCTTACCTGCGCGCCGCTTTTCTTGCTACGTGTGGCTTGTTGTTCCTTTTTTTCGTTTAGAGCAGAGTGAGTTTTCTCAATTTTCGGTTGGGCGGGAAAGATGCCGGGGACGAGTACCTGAGTACCTGCAGCAAGGAAAATCCGGCCTTCTAGCCTTCGAAGAATGCAGTTCTGAGGAATGTTGATTTTTGAAAAAACGAGCCGATGAAAAAAAAAAATAACGTAATTACGCTTTTTCTTCGCGTCTCGTCTTTGCATTGAAATTATTTTTAAATAATTAGTATCTTACCGATAAGAAATGCACATTTAAACGCTGTCTCCGAATCGGTCAATGTAAAGGAAAGAAATACTGATTATTCTCGTTATGCTGAAACTTAATTCCAGGCGCAGAGTCGTCGTCCCGCCTATATTCGTTTTATAGATCCGCATTGGACGAGTCGACTTTTCAGTACCGACGCAGCGCGAAATTTAAATCCGCATCGGCCGATATATTTCAGCTTTTATCTTGTTGTAAATTCAACGCAGTATAACTTTTCTGGTTTCGGAGCGTTGTTATAGGCGCGCGTTCTTTTTAACTTTTTTACTAGATTGTTTTATATTTATACGGAATATAACCAGAGAATATACGCTCACTGCCGCGTTGTAAATTAAACAGAATCTTGCTCGTTTGTGATCTTTTGCGGACATTTTTTTAATATGGCTATGATTTGAAAATAATTCTAGCGTATACGAGTGACGGTAAAGTCGATTCCTGTCGCGAACAAATGCTCTTTGTACAGTTCTGGTTGTTCATAGAAAAATCTCCAAATCGTTTAGAACAGCCAAATTAAAATTCTACGGAGTTTATTCCACGGGAAATCATCAACCAAAAGCACACTCTTTTCTATTGTAATTTTCTCAATTTTGTTAAAATCTCGCAAAAATGCTACTGCCACAAAAAAAAAAAAAAACGAGAGTGACGTGGCAAAAACAAAATAAAGTTTGTTTCATTATTCCGTCGGGGCTTTTTACTCGATAATAATATTCTCGTCCTTCTCTCTCCCTCGCTTCCATCCTGCGTTCGATTCGTTCGTTAGCGCTGGCGCGCCGCTGCGCGGGCTCGCATTCCCAGGGCTAGGCCAGCGCGCACAGCGTTCTCTGTCTCCCTTCCACGGCGGCGCGCGCGGCAATCGACTCGCTCTCGCGCTCTCTCTCTCTCTCCCCTTCACGTCTTATTGACCCGAACCCGGTTCTCGCCTCGTCTCTCTTTTCCCGCTCGCCGAGCTTCGATTCGCCGCTCTCCACTCGCCTCTATGTGTGGGTATATACTCAATTCGCGGTTATCAGCGAGATGAGGAGAGTGAGAGAGAGAGAGAGAGAGAGTCGGCTCGAGTCTTTATCCACTTATTACTATTATATTATTTTAAAATTGTATAAAGCGCCATCTCGGCATTGGTTGTTTTTTACCCGACGCCGAAACGATTTCCGCCGACGTGCGGCCGGGCCTAATGTTTATTCTCGCGTAGCGAAAATAGTACGGAGAGTTATGTCGGAAGGAGTAACCCAAGCCGCGCGACTAACACGCGTATCAGGCGCGTTTTTTCGCTATTTTTTCCTCCTCAGAGTTCAATCTCCTCTCGCTCGCGCGCCGTGCCCATAGGCGTTTTTCTCAAAAATCTCGAGAACGCGCTTGCGCCTTCGACACGTAACAGGATACAGACGAAAAACAGCGTGCTTCACGGAAAAAGGGGCAAAATATCTCGGTGCGTATAAAGGATTGCATAAGCGCAGCTCGAATTGCGCAATACTCGCGAACTCGCTCTTTATTCTCCGATCTCCGTCGCGCAAACCCATGTAATGTTCCTTCGCGGCAACCTTAACTCCGAAAAAGTCGAGACACGCCGAGGCCCGAGCTGTGCCGCGGGGGACGAGCGAGCGAAAGAGAGATCGGTTGAAAAAAACGATCGACGATTCCGCGTAAAACAAAGGGAGAGAAAGAGAGAGAGAGAGAGAGAGAGAGAGCGAGCCTCGAGCAGAAGGAGCCAAGGGAACGAGCGAAACGAGAATCGTTCCGTTTCGTATTATGCGACGCCGCTGCTCGAAAACGCGCGGGAAATCCGACGACTGCGCACTCGGGCTGAGCAGTTTTTCCCTCCTTTTTTTCTCGCACGAATCTACGCCGCACAGCGGAGTTCGAAAAATATGGCGCCTCGGGAAAAACCCCGCAAAAAGTCCCGTGCGCGAAAGAGAGAACGCGCGCGCCTAAATGTTAACCTCGAGTTTCAAGGGTAGAGAAGGGTTCCTGTCGGCTCGTTCGTACGTACAGCGCACTCACACGCGGGCAAACGCGGGTATGTGTGCTCTGCTGTGGAAGCAGAGGCAGAGGAGGCGACGTTGCCTGGTCTCGGTCTTGGACGCTCTCCCGCCATCGGGCGAGCCTCGCCCGGCGGGCCGATTGGTCGGCCCTCGAGACTTCTCCTTTGTGAGCGACCGGCTACCGAGCCAGCTCGGCAACGCCGCATTCTGCTGCCCATTAGAAAGAGAGACGACGCCAGAGAGAAAGAACGTAAGGGGAACCGACGCCACCGTCGTCCCTCTCTCTCACTCTTTTATGCGCGTCGCTCTCCGATGTATGCGAGCGTGTGTGGGTACTGTTCTGTAGAGCGACTGAGCGCGTATAAATATATTAAGCGCTCCAGCGAGGACGACCGCCATGGTAGAAATCCGCGGCCAGCGCGATTTTCCGGTGCTCCGAAAAATCGGAGTCGCGCGCCCACGGCCCACGCCGCTCCGAAATGAAGGAATAGCGAAACGCGGAGCGTCGATGGCGAGCATCATCGGCTGCGGGTTCTTTCGACGGCGTGGCGTGCGCGCGCGGAAAAAGGAGAGGGAGAAAGAACGCCAGGAGCGAGAGAGACGGACGCAGCTGACGGGGGAACGCGTAATAGCGCAGGCGCACGTACACACGCGCAAGGGAGAAAGAGAAAATTCGGCGTAGGAGTGGGGGCGGTGGCGGGGAAGGTCGACAACGAGCCAGTGGCGCAGGGTTCTGTGTGATGCCTCGTCTGCCCCCTACCCGGCCGCTGGCCAGCCAGCGGCGACGCCGGGTGGGAGGAGAGAGAGCGGGGTTACAGCGTTGAGGCTACGGCGTAGAGCGCGTCGAGTACGAGCCAAGCCAGCCCACCATCATCCTATCCCGTCGGTGTCGAACGGACGCAGCAGCAGCCATACCGCTGAACAGCATAGCCCGTGTGTACTATAGAGCCGCCGCCGCCGCCCGCGCGCGCGAGAGAGAGAGAGAGAGAGAGAGAGACGGACGGCGTCGTGTATACTCACACGCGCACGCACACACGCTCGAATTGCCGCCGCTGCTCTGCCGCGTTTTCCTGCGCCGAGCGGCTGCCAGACCGAGTAGCTGCAGCAGCCGAGGCTGCGCGGCTGACCGACCGACATTTTGTTGTGCTGCAGTGGCCGTCGTGTGTTGTACAGAGACTATCGTGCAGTGACGTTCGGAGAACCGTGGCTGAAGCACCACGAGGAGTCGGAACGAGGACGCGCGCGCGCGGGGCTCTGCGCCACCGCCACCGAGTCGGACGTAATTTCGTAACGATATTTTGAACAGCCAGCGAGCGAGAGAGAGAAAAAGTGCGCCTACGAGCTCGAGCGCCGCTCCGCTCGTAAAGCCGAGGGACAGAGAGAGAGAGAGAGAGAGAGCGCACGAAGGGGAGAAGGAGAGACGGAACGGAAGAGAGAAGCAGCAGCGGGGGAGAGGGAGAGCGCACGATCCGGGCGCTCGCTCCACCAGCAGCAGCAAGGCAGCGAGGCAGCAGAGGGGCAGCCGCAGCAGCAGCAGCACCAGCGGCACACAAAGCCGAGAAGAGAGCGCGGAACGCGCGCGTGTGGCCCCTACCACGACGACCGCACGAAAAAGAGAGACAACGAGTGAGTGAAAGAGAGACGGAGACGGAGAAAAAGAGAAGGCGCGCGCGCGTGTGAGTACAACAGTGAGTACAGTTATTAGCACGGCGACGACGACGACATCCTCTGCGAGAGAGGACCGAGGAAGCAGCATCGACGGCAACGACGGCATCGGCAGCGACGCACGAGGTTGCCGCGAATGCGAGGAGCAACGCAGCCGGAGCAGTGTGTGCGCGCGTGTGCGTGAGAAAGCGAGACGGAGCGAGAGAGGGCTAGGCTTCTTGCCAGCGTAGCCAACGCGCGCGCGAGTGAGACAGACGCAGCAGCAGCGGCATCCGCGGCAGCCGAGGGAAAGAGAGAGACAGTAGCAGCAGTAGCAGCAGCACACAAAGAGTGTGTGCGAGAGAGAGAGAGAGAGAGAGAGACTAGCATACGAGAGCACAGCAGCAGAGTATCATGTCGGAGCACCACCGCGTCGCCGGTGGCTGGGCCACGGCCAGCCCGGGGAGCCGAGAGGACGGCCAGGCCGGTGCCACCGCGTGGTGGCCGGCCGGCCTGAACGAGCAGGCCGCCGCGGCTGCTGCCCAGCAGCAGGCCCAGAACCAGGCGGCCGCCGTCGCCGCTGCCCAGCAGCAGCATCAGCAGAACCAGCTGCACCAGCACCTGCTCAACCAGCAGGCGGCCGCGCAGCAGCAGGCCCAGCAGCAGGCGCAGCAGCAAGCGCAGCAGCAGGCCCAGCAGCAGGCCCAGCAGCAAGCGCAACAGCAGCAGCTGAGCCAGCACCACCAGGACATCGTGAGGAGCACTGCCGCCGCCGCGGCGACGCAGCAGCTCTTCTCCTACAAGATGGCCTCCAGCTTCCAGAACCCCGCAACGACGGGTGCCCAGAGCAGTCCCGTCTCGAGCAGCAGCCCCGTCGCCTGCATGAAGGGCTACGACTACAGAACTGGCGTGCCGGTCAGCGCCCCGTCGGCGCCGCCCGGCGTCCAGTGGTGGTACCCCAGCCAGGTGATGGAGCAGCAGAACAACATCCACCAGCAGCAGCTGCAGCAGGGACAGCACCTCGCCTCCATCACGACGCAGACCTCCACACCGCCCATCATGTCGCCGGTTAGTTTGCCTCGCGTTCTCCGCTCGTGGGGAAGTCCTTTCTTTTCGAGATAGAGAGTGCACGTGGGAGCCTCTGTCTGTACCGTGTGTGTGTGTGAGTGTGTGACTGTGTGTCCGTGCGTCTGTGACTAGTACTTTTCCTATACACGCGAGACACTTTTCGCGCGCGCGCGCGCGCGCTCCAAGGTTATACTCATATCCGCGCAATTGCCCGAGGAATGCGAAGGCGCGCTCGGGCTGCCGTCGCAGCCGCCGCCGCCGCGTTGCAGGAGAAAAATGTAAACGCTCTTTTGACGTTTTTCGGGCCAGCGCGAGCGCGCCGCAGACTTTCACGGCGAGCGCGTGTTTTCGTCCGAGCGCGCCGTCCCGAGCGAGAGAGACAGAGCCACAGCAGCAGGCTCTTCCCGTCCATTTTGTATCGCGGCAGCCGAAGCCGTTCGCGCGCCAGCCATGTCGGGCAGCCGCCGCCGCCGCTCGATTCCTCCTTTTTTACTCGCTCGAGCTTTACCCGCTTCTCTCGCCGGATCGCGCTGGGCTTTTCGCGAAAATTCACCGCGGACTGTCGGGCGCAGGGCAGTTTGGAAAAATCGGCTCGGCCATGTTTGTTTGCGCCAGTCGGCCAGGTGTTTACCTTCCGTCGAGCAGTTCTCTACGCTCCGTCGTGTTTTCCTCTAGCGGAAGCAAAGCGACGTTTGTTTTCGTTAAACCGGCGCGCGCCGTCTTTCGTTTTCTCGTTGGACCACGATTATTAAACCGCCTTCGTCGCGTTTCGGAGCAGCGCCGATTTTCAGAGTCCTATCATTCATCGCTTTCTAATCCGCGCAGTAGTACGGCGCCTTGTCTCTAACCTCAAAAAGAGCGTTATTTTCGAATTTTTCTTTCTCTCGCCGCTTGGAATATATGAGAGAGGAGGTGGCGTCGGTGTATGTGTGTGTATGTGTGCGCCGCCACCGCCACCGCTATGCGCTGCTCCGGCTATTGATTCTGCTTCGCGCGCGCCACCGCCGCGTACCAGCAGCAGCAGCAGCAGCAGCAGCAGCCGGCTTTTCGGGGCAGCGGCGATTTTATTATTTTTTTCATTTTCTTTTTTTCGCTTCCTCGTGCGAGAGGCCCTTGGACTTTGCCAAGTCCTTGGGTAGATTGTGTGGAGGAGGCGACGACGATTGTCGTTGCGTGGGGATCCTGGGAAACCCATCCTCTCAAGAGCTCATCCTCCTCACTATCCAGCGTCTGGAAAAATCGCCGATGCTGGATGACCGGGAATTCGATGACACTCACACACGTTTCTTCGCCGTTACACGACCGTCGGGCCGGTGTCACTGACACCTCCGCGTGTGTGTACAATTGGCTGGCCCGCAGCCTTCGGCAGCCATGTTCCTACACGTTGTTGAACTTTCTTTTCTTTATTTTTCAAAATCGGAACGGCCCTCCCCAAGTAGAATTACCAAAATTACCAGGGCTCGCTTTATGTTCCTCCCCACCTTGGCGGCAGCGTCGAGTTTCTGTTCCGCTCTTACTTTACGCCGGATAATTGGTTTGATTACTTTGTTTTTTTACTCGGCTCAACTCTGCGTCGTTCTCTCTCTTTCTCTCTCTTCCTCTTGTGCGAGTGGAAACCGCGAACTCAGAGAAAAAGAGAGAGAGAGAGAGAGAGAGATGGGCAGGGACGTAAAAACGCGAGCGTTGCATTCTTCCGTGAAGGCGCCGCGGTAATTTTTCGGAGTGGGAAGTTGTGCCTTTTTTCGAGGCTCTCGTTGTACCGAGGGAAAGTCGAGGCTCGCGTTGCGAACTCGTTTCGACGCAAATTTCATCGATAAGTCAGTTATCTTGGAAAAATCACTCCGAAAGAATCGCCCCGTATCTCACGGAAAAGTGCAATCAATCAGGCCATCTGCGCGCGAAAACCGACACCGCTATACAATATAAATTATACACAAAATTGCACCGCAAGACGACACACGGCGGCGCAGACGAGAGAGCAAAATTTCTCTGAAGAAAGACTTAAGAGCTTTGGCATCGGCGAACCTTCCCTCTAACCTAGGGCTTTTATCTTCTCGATTTCAGCATCAGATACAGCAGTTTCATCAAAATAATCTTCAACAAAATAACGCGGGTTTACAGCAGGACAAAAGAGGAGCGAAATCCACCAAGCCGAGGGGACGCATGACGGCGTATGCCTTCTTCGTACAGACCTGCCGCCAGGAACACAAGAAGAAGCACCCCGATGAGAACATCGTCTTCCAGGAATTCTCCAAAAAGTGCGCCCTCAGGTGGAAGGTGAGTCTCTTGCCATAGATTACTCCTCACCAACATCATCATCTTCATTTCCATATCTACTCCATTCGAAAAGAAGCATGATCCGACGGCGAGTGCGCAATCGGCAACGGCGATATCGACTCGCTTTTTCCGCCTCGCTCGAGCGTCTCGCTCCTTTATTTTTACCGGCAATTTGTCGTTCGATAAAGCATATAATAAATTTGCTCCGAGAACGGCATCGGAGTAGAAGCGAACGGGGAAGAGAGGAAAAAAAATACGCGTCGGAAAATTCAATATCGAGCGATCGGCGCCGTTATCGTCAATTTACAAACAACTTTACGAACGAGAGAGCCGCGAGTTGAAAAAATAAAGCGCGATCCTCCGGCCGGCGGGGGGCGGGGGGGGGGAGAGGAGTTGCGTAATCGCGCGCATCGAAAAGCATTGAAAAATTCAATATCTCGCATTAAATATCCGCCATGACGGCTCGCCGTCGGCCATTTGCAATTTAAAAATAATATCTCCCTATGTGCGCACACCATCGCGTGTCCCGCTATACATTCGCGTTTCATTATGGCGTGGAGAGAAAAAACGGAGTCGAATTCTCGCCGAATAAATCGTAACGCGTAGTCGCATCCAGCAGTGACAACAGACCGCGTGTGTAAGCACGTCGTATTAGAGGTCGAATACCAGAACTGAGCGCGCGGCAACCGCGTGTGTTTACATCCCGTATCGGAGAGTAGTGTCTCCGCTCCTCCGTCTTGTGGGTATAACTCCATTGACTGGTGCACCGGCGCGCGCCCACCTATACACAGAGACGCTCTCGACTTGTCTCGGAGACGCGCGCGTACGTGGCTGCATTACGCTCTATGCGCGTGTGTATGGAGCGTGCGCGCGTGCATCGAGCCGGCCGATAACGAAATAAACACCGGCTCGCGATTCCCAGGCTCTCTCCCGCCGCTGCCGCCGCCGGCGACACACATGTGAGCGAGAGCGAGCTGGCACTTCCGGCAATAAAGCCGATAAACGCTCTCGGGGCCGAGGGGATCGCGTTCGCTCTGCTCCTCTGCGCGAGTATACGCTCTCGCGTGTGGGTGCGGATGCCGATTTCTTTTTCTCGCTGTTGGCACTTTCGGAGGGTTACTTGGTCAAGGGACGGCAGCGCGATTAATCAAGCGGCGTCTTTTTTTTATCTCGCCCGCGACAACGTGCGAACTTTACAATGCATCGACTCGATCGAATTCGTCGCCGGCTTATCGCTATCTCCGCGAATGTCAAGTGTGCGCGCTCAATTTTGCAAGCGAAAATAAACTCCCGCGGCATTGGGATTACAAAATAGGAGCGAGCGCGAGGAAGAGACGTCTATTTTCATAATTCCCCTCCCCTTTTTAATAAACGTCAGACCGACGACGTAGTAGCGCCGGTAGCCCCTCGTTCGATCGCGGCCCGCAATTTTCGGGGGTAAAGGAGGTAGCGTACCCTCACCAGCACTAGCACCACCAGCAGCACGGGAAAGTCATCGTTGCGCGCGAGAGGGATAGAGAAAATACGCCGTGATCGGGGGGTGGGGGGAGGGAGAGGATATAAAAAGTGGGTTAGAGTTTGGGGCAGAGTCTCGCGCCGCCACGACTATCGACCAACCCCTGCGCGCGCTGCCGACTCCCCTCGCCAAGCTCGCCCTTCGACCGGAACGCCTCCCCCTTTCGCCATGCGCCGCTGCGCCGCTGTCCCACCTCTCGTTCGTCGCGCTGAGGGGAGTGAGCGCGACCTACCCTACCCCCCTTTTTCCATCGACGCTCGGAAAATCGTCTTTGCTCTCTCATCGAATTACTTCGTTCGTTTTTAAATTCACGCGCGTTTTGCCCCGATGCTTTGGACGCAGACGCGCGCGAGATCGGTTGACGAATTTTTCGATGCTTTTGCGACACTCGGCGGTTTTCAGAGGGGGCGAAAAAGTACGTAACGCTGCGTAGCCTCGCGCTGCGATGAAAATTGATATCCCGCTCTGAAAACGCCGACGCCGCTGGGGGGAGAGAGCGAGAG
The DNA here is from genome assembly GCA_012977825.3 of Pteromalus puparum. Classification (NCBI taxonomy): domain Eukaryota; kingdom Metazoa; phylum Arthropoda; class Insecta; order Hymenoptera; family Pteromalidae; genus Pteromalus; species Pteromalus puparum. The sequence goes on from CM053171.1 coordinate 58,660,084, forward strand.
AGAGAGTCCTGCGCCGCCGGCTCTCTTTCTCTCCCCCGCGCGCCCGATCAATACGCGCAAGACCCTACTTTGTGTTTTCCACCCCGCCGCGGAGGAGCGTCCCCTCGAATTTTCCCTCACCCGCGCTTGCGTCTCTGCCGCCCGGTCGTAATTTTTTCCTTCCGACTTTAAAATTGAAATATGTTTTTTTAATCATCATCCATCAGTCGCATGCACTCGAATCATTCCCAGATCAAAGAAAAATGACGAGGCGCAAGCTTTGTTACCCTGTGTGCCTCGACTATAATGACACGGTGTGTTGCGTGCTTTCTCTCGCGCGTTTCTGCTTATCTTTTGCAGACCATGAGCGACAAGGAGAAGAAGCGTTTCCACGAGATGGCTGAGAAGGACAAGAAGCGATACGACACCGAGATGCAGAGCTACATACCGCCCAAGGGCGAGAACGTCAAGGGCCGGGGCAAGAAGCGCAAGCACATCAAGGACCCCAACGCGCCCAAGCGATCCCTGTAAGTATCACACCACCAACGCCGAGCACCAATAACTAAGATTTCCAACGGATTTAGCTAAATGCAACTTCTCTGATCCTCGCGCGCAGGTCGGCATTCTTCTGGTTCTGCAATGACGAGCGAAGTAAGGTCAAGATGCTGAACCCCGAGTACGGAGTAGGTGACATTGCCAAGGAGCTCGGCAAGAAGTGGTCCGACGCCGGCCCTGAACTCAAAGGCAAATACGAGGCTATGGCTGAGAAGGACAAAGCTCGATATGAAAGAGTGAGTATCTTTTATTGGTTCTCTGCGAGTTCTCTGGAGTCCGCGCCGGAGCGAACGAATTCGAGTACTTACGGAAAAACCCCTTTCGTGTCTTTGCAGGAAATGACTGCATACAAAAAGAAGCAGAAGGACGGACCCGGAGTTTGTGCACCCGCAGTAGTAGCCAAGAAGGCGGAGAGCGACGAAGAGGACGGATGGGAAGAGGAAGACGAATAGCCAGGAGAGTAACAAATAGCGGACGCACGTCAAAAATCTCATCTATCACCCCGTGTCCTTGATCCCGATGCATACCTCACCTACTGTACATACCATTGACCTTAGCGTGAGCGTACTTACACCACTAGGAGAACAAATAACTAACCATCAGTCCCCCGACTGTTCACAATAATAATTAAAGAAAAAAACCGCGATTATAATAATTATTTTAAAAGAAAATTGTATGTGTGAGTGATATGCGAGAGGAGATTGTATGAGTGACATTTGTATTTTAACATATTGATAGTAACATGTAAAGTGGCATAGGATAGAAGCAAGGAAGATGATGAGTAAAACGAGAGAAAGAGAGTAAGAGAAACGAGTAAGAAAGAAAGAGGGAGAGATAGAAAAAAAGAAAACACGAGAGGGAGAGAAAGAGAGTAGAAGAGACGATGCCCACTTATCTGTCTTGAGGTGGAAGGCGCAGGGGCTCTCAATTATCGCTGACTTTGTCTCCACTCTATGTTAAAAAGCGGCAAAAAAAGATAAAAACATTTGATTTAGTTATTAATGAATATAAAGAAAAATAATGATGGAAAGGATAATTGTATTAATCGATGGAGCGTAATCCACCTCCAGAGGATCATGCTCGCGGAACGTTATCAGTTCAGTTCATTCGGTGCCAGCGTTAGTAAGCGATTAATAAGATATAATGATTAAAGCAGTTTTTTGTAATTACTCGATTTTTGTACAGTTATACTTCTTATTCTTTAATTATTCTCATGCTCGGATCGGCTGAATGAATCGCGCAGGTGGGGAGATGGTGGCTTTACGTTTTTTTTTCTATTTTATTTTATTTGCGATTCTAAATGAGGAGTGTGCTGTAATGCTGCACCTCGCTGTACCTGTGTAATTTATATCGATGTTATAAACCACTAATGGTACGATTCGATCTCAATCGCGTACGTTACAATGCGATCTCGAGTTATAAGATACTCTTATCTAGGACTGCAACGCGCGTGATTGAGCTTAATGTTTAATTAGCGAGTGGTTAACGAGCGAAAGGAAGCCGAGGCAGCTTTCTTAAATCAAAACAAACTAAGCAAATTTTTTCGAAATTTTTGCTCCATGGCCGAAGAGCACAAGAATCCTTATTAATTAATGTATTGCACAGATGTGAGGAAACGAGGGAAAGGGAAAAAAGTGAAAAAAGGGTGGCTGTTGTGCGTACAACGTAAATCATTGTTATTCCACTCCTCTCGATTGTAATATGCTGTTTATCGTTGGAACGGGGATTATAGAGAGTGCTTAAGCCTGTTTTATCAGTCATTGTAACGCAAATAGTACACTCGGTTTACAGACTCTTTTTTTATCGATTATTATTATTAACATGATTATTATAATTTATATGATCATTGTGTATGACTTCTGAAAATTTGATTTGAGTTTATTTTTAAATTTCTGATAATAATTCGACTGACAAGTAGGTTTCATTGTATTAAGATTATCTATATATTTGGTTTGAACAAAGAGATCGGTCCCTGCCCCTTACCATCGTTATATCCCCTTCTTACAAACATTCATTTTGTCAATAAAAATGATATTTCTTAAAAATGACAAGCTTCTATAAATATTTTCTCAAAATTTAACACACACACACACACACACACACACACACACACACACACACACACACAAACGATATATCGTTCGTTTTTCGTCGGACAAGAAAAGCGACAACAAGGTGGTGTGTCGATATTTCGCACTGCCTTACATGAAAATCATTCTGGTGTACAGCAGGCTGTATTATAATAAATTATTGTGGTTTCTTGTAATGTTAACATTCCTAGGTCTTAGTATGTACAGATTACCTAATCGTCATCGATTAGAGCAAACTATATAAGACGCTGATGAGCTGCAAGCTCGATATTACTTCAAGATTTTATTGCCAGGATGATGATTATGATAATTATATGTGAGACAAAATATGCAGGAAGCGTGTTGCTGCTTCTTTATAATCAGACTGACTTGTATTACAAACAAAATCACGTAATAACGAAGAGAAAAACAATCTCATTTGACTCATCCGCCACTTTCAGCATTAAGCTCTTCGTCTCCCCCACACACATATATATTGTCATGAAAAAAAAAAAAAAGAATAAATACGACTGTACGTTTATTAGAATAATACGACAAAGTGTAAGAACAATGGTAAGATGAGAGGACAAAAGTGAAAAAGAAAACGAAAACCTGTTTTTTAGGGAGGGAGCTAGAGGACTAATACTGTAAAATATAAAATTGTAATATTTTAATACTGATTTGCAGATGTGCATAATTTTAAACGATATAGCTGGTTAAAAATGAATTGTACTGATACTGAAAAGCAGATACATTGATGGTGATAATTAATAAAAACAAATATTGAAAAAACACTCATGACAAACATTTCCTGTGTTACTTTAGGAAATATCTTAGTTACAAAGAAAACGTTTGTTTTGTATATCTCTTAGGGATTAAATAAACTTTTCAAAAAATATACGCCGATTTGTTTTCGTAACTGCTGGTATATATTTACATTATATACATTTTTTTTCTCCATTTTGCACAGTAGGCTCTAGTAGAATCTTGTTTGTTCATAGAAAACAGAGTCAGACTTTTTTGTTTCACGCTAGTCTCTTTACAATTTTCGCAACACCACGCACCAGTTTCCCTGATCATAGTAGACGCGCTCGATCTCGGTGTCCGGCACGTCGGAGCACAGCACCTCCAGCTCGCCGTTCTCGAAGACGTGATAGAAGCGCAGAAAGTCGCCACCACCCTTTCGCTTCCACGGGACGAGCATATCACTGTGGGTGAACTCGGTTCTGTTCTCGTGTACGGGGAGCGTCACGTTGTTCGCCAGCGTGCGTAGTTGTTGCGTTTTCTCGTTTGCGCTCGACTCGGTTTTCTTGTTGTTATTGCCCTTGTTCGTGTTGAATTTTAGATATGTCGACTTTTCCGAGTCTTTATTTTGCTCTTTGGCCCAGACGTAAATGAGCGCTCTGCCGGATGCTCGAAGGATTCTCATGATCTCAGTGACGGCTTGCTTTCTTCTCTCACCGGTCGACAAATGATGTATGACTGCGATGCAAAGCACGGCGTCGAACGTGCGCGATCTGTATGGGAGTTGTAGGCAATCGGCTAATGTTATTTGAAAACCTCTGCTTCGGCATATCCCGGCAAGTCCTGCGCTACGGTCACAGCCCATCTGTAGAGTGAAGAGAAAAATATGAATTTTTTGTATAAATTATTATAAAGTGCAAGAGAAATGATGAATCAATAAATGAAAAGTTTACTTTAAACAGATCTGGTTGTCCCTGTAAATATTTTCCATTTCCACAGCCAACGTCGAGCAGGAGACCACCGGTTTCGATGCTCTCGATGAACTTGGCGACGTTCGGCCACTGCTTGTGCCTCGTCTCGTTGAAGTGGCTCGAGATCTCCTCGTAAACCTACGTTCAATTTATCATTAACGTATGAAAATCCAGTATCCGGAGAACGAAAATTGAACATAGAAACTTACGCCATGCACGCAGGATTTCTCAAGCTCCGAAGCGATGGAACCGTCGATCGGAGTTATTCCCGGAGGTACCGACGACCTCTGGCTATCGCAGTATTCCCCGTACCTGCACTCACAATCTCCTCTATGAATCTTCCTGAAGGTGAACGAGATCCTAGTACCGCGTGACCTAGTCGAGAAGCCGGTGCTGGTCTGCACGTTGTCGTTGTGTCGAGGACAGATCCCGTGACTCCAGGCGTACCGAGCTTCGCCGCTCATGACCAGAAGAGACCTAGCGGGTAAGTCCAGGGCGATCTTCTGGTCGCCGCGTTTGAAGTCCATGATGTAGGCCGAGCCGAGGGACAGCGATAGGATGGGATCCTCGAAGACGCTGTGGGTGTCTACGTGCGGTGGAATTCCTTCAAAATACTAGAATTAGTACGACGAGTGAGTTGAGAGCAATGTTATCTTAGATGAGAATGGAGCAGCATACCTTGTCCTGGCAGGTATCTGTTCACGGTGATTTGGTCGTACTTGTGATTTCCACAGCCGTGCTTATCAAACAACGTCTGGAGGAACTCGTAGTCCTTTGGTATCGGACCGATTGGGTCGTCTACGTCCACCAGGTTGTTGTCGTACCTGAATTTGTAGCCAAAGTGCTTGACTTTTCTGTGCTTCAGTTCCGATTCTGCGCTCTCTGTTGGAAATGCAATAATTGCGGTCATTTTGTGAAATCGAAATACTTGGGTATAGCATTAAAAAACTGTCACGCTACCTTCCTCTTCTTCCCAATTAATGCTTCGCAACAGTGCGGCTTCTTCTTCGGGACTAACGAAATCCGTCAGTAATCTCAATCCCGGAGGCAGATCACTCCCCAACGACTCTTCCGAGCATGGAACTATACAAATTTTTTATTTAAAATACAGACGATAAAAAATAAGTTGTAATGATAAATAAGTACGTAAAAAAAACCCGCTTACTTGACTTTATGTACAGCAAATAAAAAACGGTATTCTGGTCGGGTACTTTCAACTTTCCATGTACCTTATCGTAAAAGTTCGTTGCTCCTTCGACGGTGAAAAAATCGACGAAACAATACGATTTTCCTGGAGGCATGGTGAGGTGGTAATTCGGAACCACATCCGCTATAAATGGCTCGAAAATTTCTCTTTTGAGACCGGTCACCAGTCCGGCGTTGCACACTGCTAGACACTATAAGAAAAAAACAAGTATTTGGAGATTTTTTCGAAAATTAGATCGAACCGTCGTAATTTTAAATGGCGTTTGTTTACTTGTGTCGGTTCTTCGGAACACTCGACATCCATGTCTCTGACGAGCCTGTGCTGCGCGCGTTTCTGCTTGCGCATGCACTTTCTGGACGATTTGTTGCTCTGTTCTTCCATGATGAACCGTTTACCTGTAATAAACAATAAAAAACAAATGAACTCGTTAAGATCATGCTTCAGAGGTTATGTCGAGAATCTTTGATTGATCCGTGGGTGATGAGAATTTACATAGAAAAATCGTCAACTAAGGAAGCGTCCAGGAAACCCGTTCGGAAACGTTAAACAGACTCGACGACAGGTGGAATCCAAACAAATACAATCACATGATTTTGGAGCAGTGCACACGTGTTACTATATCCGTCTGCAGCTCAGTGTCATGCTGTCGTGCACCCAACTGCACCGGATTTCCAACGGCCCCCGTCAGATGTCAGCAGCGACTGGAGGCGCGCCAAACGCGCCAAACTCCTCCAGTCCAAAAGCAAAACTGCAAAAATCCAGAAAGCCGCAAGTAGATTCAGCGGTAATTGGATCACGATGTCGCAACTGGGAAAGCCATTGTCCGGATTCCGAAGATCCGAGATGGCACAAATTAACGAATTTCACTTTTCACGGCTCCAGAAGTACAGCATATCGTCATCAGATAAGGCGCGTAGGTATACATAAAAATCGTTGTTATAACGGAAGAGTTTGGGAATTTTCAGTGTTTTGCTGAAAGCACGTGTACGCGTCGTTCTATTCCTCGTTCATTAAAAATTAGAGGGCATGTCTTAGGATTTAAACGGCCGGTTTACGAGGCTCTTGAGACTCGTGGACCATTTGATGTTTCGAGTGCCCCTCTTCAATTTGCGCGAAAAAGCCTCCTGTCGTACTTAATGTTTAAGGTTTTAATATTGTGATAATTTTTGCTCGTATAGTTGTTGCTGCATAACGTTCATAATAGATCTTACGAAAAAACTCACACAGCTGTGAATTACATCTGAGATCTCTATTAATTCAAAGGAAACTCATTCGAATAATTAGCGCGAACACAAAGCTCCCGAAAAGGGAAAGCAGCGCCGTCTTATACCTCCCTATCCGTGCAATCATCATAACGAAATCCAGGTCATCGAATTCGAAACCCACCCCCGACTCGAGCTAGGAGCCAGGGTGGCTGATGTAGCCAAGGCAGAAGGGAACGACGGAAAATTCCTCGGGCGAGCGAGAGCGATTATTCGCGGCGGGCCCACAGCAGCCGCGAGCTCGCGCGCGTTCGCAAAGTGAAAGCCGTCGAATGTATTAAAGAAGCTGCGGCGGCGGCGCGCGCGCGCGCGCAACCGAGCGAGTGGGGCCCCAACGGAACGGGCCTAGGCGACGTCCAGTCACTCCGAGGCGGCCGATCGAGTAATGCGCCTCTCCGTAGCGCAGCTTTGAATTCCTTCTCAGTGTTTGTCTAGACGAGCGACGCTATTCTTAGTGCCTTTGGAGAAGAGCCGCTCATCTCAGAAGGTATAGAGGGTGAGTCTGGTTGGCTTTTTTTAATTCTCACCTTTTATTGCGCGATAGCTCTATAGTCGACTATACTTACGTTATACGTTGTGACACGCGAGTGTGATGCAAGTGCGATTGTAAAACTAAACTGAAATATTCGTTTACGTGCTCGGGAGAGTAATTTTCTTCGTCTAGCGTATTTTTACTCGTTGAAATTCCTCACAATTTTCCCTCCCTGAAAATAACAAAAAACGACTCTACAACGAGTGCCTTCACCTTAACGGGCAGCGGCAATCGTCCATAACGCTCTCGCTCCGGTGAGCATCAATTCAACGGGCCGATATGTCGTCGTTCCGGAAGAGACTCGACCGCTTCCTCGTGCCTCGGGCACGCGTAACTCGCTTAGCTTTCCAATTATCTTTTTCGGCGAGTCGTTAAATCCAGCCGCGCGCGAATTCTTACGGAGTAATGGGATTTTCGCGCGCCGATGTCTAATGGCGCGGACAAATGAGTTCGGCGTCGTGCGTTTTTTTCCCCCCGAGAAAGAGCCGCGACCACCTGTCGCGACTTTCTCGCGCGCGAGCATAAATAGCGTATGCAATATAAGTAGCAAAGTAGCCGCAGCGGAGCTTGGCATAGTTTTCAGATTCGCGGCGAGGCCTAGATTCGAGAATCCTCGGCTTTCTTCGCGCGACTGCAAAAGCTGCAACAGCTTCATTTCGGAGCCGAATCAGACTTCCGACTCGCGAAGATTCGCGCAGATATGGCTTGTCTCTCTGTACGTCTTGGCGCGAGTGAAAGTGTTTTTCCCTCCTCCCGCCGCGATCGCGAACCTTTTCGCGACTTACGTGCACGTATATATATAGCGAGCATACACGCGGATTATTACGTTGGCTTACGCGGCTGCAGCGTCGAAGCGTAGACAGCGCACGCGATGAATACTCCGGAAGCTATATAATAATATTTTTTGCCCCCGTAAGTAGCCGAACGATTCCGTTTCCTGGTGAACGGATGTATGCGCGTCGATTTCAGCTCGGGTGAGAATTTAGCGAGTTCTGATAACGAAGATTAGCTTCCTCATTGTTCCCCCCGAATGGATGCTTCTCTTGCGGTGCAATATATCGATGGAATTGGATTTTGCAATAAGGAGTTATAAATTCTCGATTTACGAGCCGATATTACGTATCCACCGCTCCGAATCTAATTAGTATGTGCGGCGCGTGCTTTTCTCCGCTCCGCGTAGAAAGTAGACGGAATTCCGCGGACGACGGGCGATCCTCCACTGTATTATAAGTATACTTATAGCGTAGCGAGTATACTCCGCGTGGATCAAACAAACGAGCCGTGAAAAAAATTGTGAAAAGAAAACAACCGAATAAACGGCACTTCCGAGCTGTTATTTTTTTTTTTTTCCATTCTCGCGCGACGCTTTTAACGACGCGCGGAGCCCGAAGGCATAAATCGAACAAGTCTCTATCTATCTCTCTCTCACTCGCCGCGAATTAAAACGCTCGCTTTCACTGTAGCCGTTGCCGTCGCGACTTTTAGGTACACACGCGTGTATAGTCATTATGAGAGGACGTATCACGCGGAACATACAGGCTTGTATTGAGAGAAAGGTGGATTTCAAACGATTTATGCGATTTTCGGCGGAAGGTAAGAGTGAAAAGTCGATGACCGGCCGTCAGTGGGTCAAGTTTATCAATTTCACTATCGTCCGTCACTGCTCTCTCTCGGATGCTGCGCTGGGGACTCGAGAAATTGTTCTCCTCGAAACTTGAACACATATTTATACGCGTTGCGCAAAGAAATGCATCAGCGCGGCCGTAATAAGCGCGCGGAGAGTCGATATAACGAGCACCGATGCGCGCGCACAATCGCCGCAATAATTCACCGCAATTCCGCAACTCTGCACAGCCGAGAGCCGATCTCGCGGAGGGATCGGAGCTTCTCTCGGTGTTTCTTGATTTCCTCGTTAATTCCCCGTCGTCGTTTTGTGAAAATGTTTGGTTGGCGTAAACTGCATGCATGCTTTTTTTTGTGCACGTGTGCGTCAACTTTGCGACTAACGATCGCGATCGACTAATGACAGCTGATAAACCGGCGACTTTTTAGTCTTGTCGAATCTCGGAAGAATCCGGTAAACACACCGGCCGCCCCTCTAATTTCTCATTATACTCGTTTTTCGAGCTCTTTTGCGGACCCTGAAGCATATCTAAGACACGCTGTTGTACTATACGGGACAACGCGGCCAGTCGAGGCGAGCCGAATGCGTAATCGCGCGGCCCCGTTATTGTCTATTCATATAAAAGCGCGTACGTCGCGCGTATACTATACCGCGATGACGATTATTCACGACGAGGCTACGATGCAGCTAACTGTGCTCGGCTAATATAACGGAGGATCACACAAGGCAGATGACGCGATACTTTCGTTCATAAATAGTTTGTTCGACTCGCTCCATCGAAACTACGAGCAATGCACTCTCGGTATATATACAGCGCAGCCGGAGGCGCCAGTTGACACGACGGGCCTGGGAAAAGCCTTTCACGGGGATTCTCATACCTGCACGTATTATGCATATTTATATATAAAACAACGCGCGTCTCATTTCTGCGGGATAATTCACGCACGAGGGCGTGGGCTGCGCGCGCGCGCGCGGATCGATCGATCGGCCGCCGCCGCGAGTGACGGACAACTAAATGACTCCGATTCAAGGAGAGAATAGTCAGCGCGCGTGTGTATCAGGGGAAATCGCTCGGCGCAATCTGCATGACGATGAAGCTAACATGTGTGCACTGCCTTTACTCGTGTCTAATATCCATACCGGAGGCTTTATGGGGTTGTGCGGATGATTTATCGGACAATTAAGGTTTCAGCGGCAACCTTGGCTCCGCTGTCACCGAGATCGGCTCTGCAGCCGGGAGAGGACGAAAAAATGACAGGTTTTCAGAAATAAACGATATCCGGCTAATAGACGTACCTGCAATCGCGTCGAGCCACACGTCCACCGCACCCACGTTCTATTACTGATGGAAAAGCTTCGGACACGCCTCGCGTACGCCGACTGTCGTTACGCGACGTACTTCGGGCCATCAGTAATGACAGTGCGTCGATGCGCGGCGTGATTGATTGAAAAATTAGGGGCTGCCGGGGCTAATTAGACGGAGGCTTCCACTTACGCGAGTAATGATAAACCTGGGGCGAGCGGGCTATTAACGATATTTTCTGAAATTTATTTTCGGCTCTTTCGGCCTCTAATTCCCACCGCCGGGTATCCTAGCAGCACGAATGCGAAAAGCCTCGCCGCCGCAATTACAAGCAATAGAGTAAGTAATCAAGCGGCTCGTGCGAAGATTCCCAACGGAGGCCAAAGTGCGCGCGGCACGAGTATATTATACGGAGCCGATATGGGTGTACTTATACACATATAGTTGAGCAAGCGCGAGTTTTCCCGATAGAAAAAGCGCCGGTGCGCCGAGGAAAGTGAAAGGATGTGGATACGTATATATACGCGCAGTCGCCAAAACCGAGACACAAACAAAACACACGGCGGCGTTATACCGAGAGGAGCAAAAAAGTGCGCGGAAAGGCATGTATGTGCGTATATATATATAGGAACCGCCGCCGCGCCCAAACCTGCTGGATATTTATGTTTATTTATGCGACGTCGAGGATTGTGACCGCTCGATTTTTCTCCTCGGGAGAGAAGTATAATAAGTGCGTAGAAAGCGGCGCACACTAACGTCTGATTGAGGGCCGAGCTTGATTATATGCTAATTCGAGATCTTGAAGGAGTCTGATCGAGGGCTGCCGCTCTAGCAGTCTAACGAGGTGTCTGTCTAGTCGAATACGTGATCCCCATTTTCATCGTTCGCTGGCTGCCCCAGTTATGCAAGCTCGCCGTGCGATAAAGCGCGCGAATTTATGTACGACTGCTTCTCGTTAAGAAACTGACGGTAGACGTCTCGCGGCTCGTAAGTATACAGGATTCGCAGCAACAAAGCGCTTGCGGTAGAAAACCGGGAGCGGATAGTTCGCTCGGGTGAAATTCCGGTTTCGCGCGCAGTCGGTTAATTAGAAGATATAAACTTCGACCTTGCCAGCCAGCGGGATACTGAAAAGCGTTTTTTTTTTTTCGTCCTTTTCTAACGCCTCCCAAGTTATTCTCGCGATAAGTCGAGGGAAAGTTTTTCGGCCTGGTGTGCTATTTCGACCGGTGAGCCATCGGTGCATAAAGAGCACTCGCAAAACGAGTTTTTCCTCGAAATTTCAGAAGAGCAGTGAAAAAAACCCATCCTCGATAGAGATGCGACTCGGAGAGACCCGACCCTGATCTTGACGCGCGCAGCGCTGCACGAGAATCCCATTCGGCCAATGACCGGTTTTAATGTATTCTCCATTTGCATACGCGCCGCTCGAGAAAGCTCTCTGACCGCGGCTGAACTTTAAGCCGCGAGAGAGAGAGAGAGAGAGAGAGATAATTCTCGGCGTTTTTGCGCTTTTGCGAAATGTCAATTAGAATTCCTGCAGTTGATAAACAATACGCTTCGAATTACGACTTGCTTAACGAGGCTGTTTACGAGCTGGGAATTTCGAAACGCCGCTAATTTCTACTCTAATGCGAGAGAAAAAAAAAAGAAAGCGATTGATAATCCGCCGAAAAATTTGCACGCCCGGAAGAATCTCGCTTTCGTAATTGCTGTCGATCAGGTGTATATGTGTATCGCGTTGTTATTACAAGCCGTGTATATACGTGTAGAGGAGAGAGACAGGCGCGATATTACGCGAAGCTTTTGCAACGAGGACTCGCGTGCGCTCGCGGATCGTGGGACTGCAAATAACAGACGGAGAGTCGGGGAGAAGAGAGTGAAAGGCGCGAAGAAGCGCGAGTTCTTCGATTGTAATGCCTGCACTGCGGCTGCTCTGCTTTTTCTGAGACGTGTGTGGATTTTTTTTTCTGCCATGCGCATAATATATGATTGTTACGCTTGTTGTTACGCTGCTTGCATTTTGTAACGCACGCAGAGCTGCAGCAAAGTTGACGTTGACGGCTTGCTGAATTAGATCAATCGCTCGCGGATTTCACATCGATTCTGAAGCTCGACGGCTCGATATCATAGCTGCGATTTCGCCTTGAAACCGAGAGAGCCAAGTTGCGACATAAGCGTGTGCGGCATAAGCGAACGCGAATTTAGAAAATTGTGTGTGCATGAAAGTTGCGAGAAAACGGTAATTAAAGCCTCTCGGCGACTGCAGTTGCGCGATTGCTCTCTGAATTAATCAATTTCGAGACGCGACTGCTGCCATTGACACGATTTTTCAAATCTCGCGCGGATACTATACGAGGAAGCGCGCGTCTCGCCTATCTTGGACATAATCTACCGCTGCGCGCGGCTTGGAGGATTTAATTTTTGTAACGAGCTGCGCGAGGGACTCGTTTTATTATTATTTCCCTCTCGGCGTGTAATACGCGCGGGGTTAACGAGTTTCGGAATTATTCGCGCCGCAAAGTAGCTTGATGCAATGCAGCGCCGGTAATTACAGCGAGTTTTTACGCGAGGAAGAGCGCGCATTGTTCTCGCTCGCTGATGGTGAAGTCCTATAGGAATTTCACTCTTCGGCTCATCTTCCGCGATCCGGAATAGCATTAATTGCACGCGGAAGAGCTAATTCGGTTCTGGGTATGTATCTCCGCTAAGGAGAAAGAAAGTGGTGTTACTCAGTCAGTCGGTCACGTTTCGCATTTTCACTTTCGGCTCTCGCGTGTTTGTGTTACGCGGAAAACGCCTTTGAGTTCCGAACGAGCGATCTTTCTAAAAGAGTTGGATGATTGGCGTCATTTGAATTTGAAAGAGAACTCGGCGTGGTCTGACGAAATGGAATGTGTCGCCACCGTGTAGCTATTTGTTTACACCGGTCAGGTGTAGCGGTCTTTTTTGCGCTGAAAATATTCGTCGTCATAAGCACCGCGCCGATGCATATTCATGCGCGACTGTGGGAGAGTCGTATATACGAGTTTTTCTACGCGATGCGAAGGTTAAGGACGTCGAGAAGAGCCGGATGTACGAAAAAAAAGTCGATTATCGTTAGCTGCAGCGATAACAAGATCGGTGCAGGCGAGCCATTGTCGCATGGCGTTTGGCATTAAGCATCCATACGCAGCGCATAAAACCAGAGCACGCGAGTGCAATTATGCAGGTTGAACGATCTATTAGCGACTGCAGCGCGGAATGCAGACGACGTATAGGATAACGGGCTTATTAATTCGCGCACGTGACCGATGCCGGTTCTAGACAAGTGTCGGGAGGTCGTTCGGTTTTAGGTTGCAATATACTCACGTGTGCACACGTGACTGCGAGTATGAATTAGAATTTTTCGAATGATCATCGAGCACACGCCTCCGTATTTGCGAAAAAGAGCAAAACCGAAGGTCCTGGCACGTGGAATTGGCGATTCCACGCGCGTGTTCGAGAATATCCAGTGGCATTGTCTCGAGCGCGATTAGCAAGCAACTCGCGGCTCTTGCGCAATGCACATCACACACATACACACGGCTCGGGCGTAAAAAACGAAATTTCTACGGGCATAAGTCAGCGCCAAGGCTACTCCATACACTGTGGTTGATACTGCTCCCGTTCGCGTGGAAGAAAGCGGCTGCAGAGCCGAGGTTGCAGGATTAGGTCGCGAGCGAGCGTAATTGTCTCTCTCCGCTCGCTCGGAGATTGCTATATTATACCCACCGCGATTCTCGTGTCCTTTCTCGGATATGTTTTCGCTCGCGCACACACACAGACGCGTAGCCTCGGCGGGGAATTCGCACTTTCTTCCCACTTTCCATCTTGTAAAACATACCCTCCGCACTGTATTACAGATACTAGATCGATGATCCTTTTGCTTTCAGATTCGAGAAATTGGGCCGCAGCGTACAATGCCAGTCGTCTGCTGAGTACTCATCGTCGACAGCAGCAGCAGCAGCATGACGTCCAAGCTTTCAGCTCTCCTCGCAGCCCTCGCCCTTGGTGAGTCTCTCCTCTTCGACGTAAATCACGCGTAGCACATAATTCAGCCTGGCGAAACCGAATCGCGTTTCGCCAGGCTGATTGACTTTTTTTCCGAAGGGTGGCTCGCGCTTTAAACGGGAACGATGGCATAATGCAGTCGAAGCGTAACGCGGTGGCGTCACAATGGGACGGCTTTTACTGCCCATTATATTTGGCTAAACAACTAGTATTGCTATACGAAGAATGAGCGATTGGAAATCCATTTCCACGAACGGACGCCGCACGTATGAGGCATTTTCGAAAAATACGCACGGCCGTTATTTACAGCGCGCAAGAAAAGCAATCTCCGCAAAGTGTGTCGGTGAAAATGCCAATCCCGCGCGCTGCTCTGGAAAGCATTTTTCTCGAGAGCACACGCGACTGGAAAGGGGCACAGGCACGCGTTCGATCGGTGGCACGTGTCGCCTGGCTCACGTGCACGCGTGCGTGTATTATCGTAATGACCATTGATAAGCACGCGGGGCGGTTTAAAAAATCGCGGTCAATACAGGAAGTCGACACCTTTCACGCCGTGGATTTTCCATTATGTTTGTGACCAGTCGAGAGTCGAGAGCGAGGTGTTGTCAAGGACAGCCTGGCTCTCGCTTTGTTGTTACTTACGCGCGCTGCGGTAATTCCAATGGAATTTCGCAGCGATACATATATAGACTGCACACTCCGCTGTTCTATCCGCGCGCCGCAAGAGGGAGGATTTTTAGAGTTTGAACGATGGCGGCGGTAAATCTTCGATCGGCCGCGTGAGAAAATTGCGAAATTCCACGTCACACCCACGCGCCGCTCGAGAACGAGGTTTTCCATAGCGATGGGTGCAACGGGCGCCAATAAATTTTCGGATGAAAGAAAAACAAGAAAACTCGAGGATTTCTTGCAGTATCCAGCTGCGGGGCGCAGATCTACACGGGCGGCTCGACGTACAGCGACGTGGAGCCGGAGGCGGCAGCGGCGGCCAATGCCGAGGAGGTCGTGGTACCCGCACCGGCCAACGATCAGTTCATCACCCAGACCGTCTACGGGTTCCTTGACTTCACTACCACCATCGGTAACACGGTGATGGTCTTCAGCCCGCAGAGCGAGCCTGCAGGTGAGATATCCGATTGCAATATTATTGTTGTGAGTTTGTGAGTACAGTGTGGGATCGACGTTGCATTGTGAGAACCGATCGAACAAAGTAAACAGCGCTCACCTTGGCTCTTGAAATGGCTTATTCTTTATAACGATAATTAGCCGAGATCGACGTTTACATTCTCGATCGCAATATAGGCAAATATCTCGCTCCGTAATAGGCAAACTCGACGACTTCTCCATCCCGAGCGTATAGCTACCGTTTGCCCAGAAGCGAGCCCAATCCCGCGAATCACAGTAATCACGCAGAGCTCCACAATGCGCGATCGGAATTGCGCTGAAAAAGTTATTAGAGTGAGCGCGCCGCGCGCGTTACGTTTTCCAAACTCGTTTCTCGTTGTCTCCTATTGTGGTAAAGCAGCTACCGCCACAGTGGCGGTTGTTTTGAAATGCCCTCTCGTTTTTTTTTTTTTTTTT
>CM053171.1:58676459-58727261 GCA_012977825.3 Pteromalus puparum
CTTTTTTTTTTTTTTTTTTTATGAGTAGACTGTCTACGAATATGATATAATTGCTTACAATTTACCGCGCAATTTGCCGCCGCTTAACCTCAGTCTCCGAAATTTCTAAGTAATATGCCGCGGGCGCGCAGACACAGCCGGTAATTAAAGTCGCGCGATACGAGTTTCGCTCGATTTATCACCGCTGAACAGCCTGACCTCGTTGTAGCCGGTGTCTTTTTGCGGATAAATATTCGACAAACGGCGGATAGGTCGATTTCTCGCCGGGAATGCGGGGATGACACTTTCTTCTCTGGATCTCAATCTCTCTATCGGCTTCGATTTTCGCTCTCGTTGCGCGCGAGCATAATAATTCGTTACGCAACGCGGCTCTGAAAATAAATTTGAGAAAAGCTGGACGACTGGTTATCGAGGAGTCAAAACTTGAAATCCGTGAAAGGCGAAACCGGCGTAATGCGTATAGCGTCGATAATAATATCGCGCGACTTTCTTATCCGTTGCTTCTGCGGTCGCGCTGCAGAAGTTGTCGCAACGTATACATCTGAAAACGGTTCATAACGCGCAGAATCTGTCTCTCCCCAGAGAATAACAGTCGCGCGTTTGAACGAGAGAGTCAGAGAGTCGTTTCAGCAACATCTCAAGCTCGCTTCATGAGAAATTCAAAGCGCATACACGCGGACTGCGATCGCAGAGTACCTCCTACGTAAAGTCTCTCCGCAGCGCGCCGAGTGGATATACTCGTGTTTTCGAGTGTTTACCCGCCGACGTTCACCGACATTCACTGCAGCAGCGGCTTACGGTGTATTATTACGTTTATTTGCTCGTCTAATTTTGCTTTCTATAAAGCGCTTTTTTCCCCATCGCCGCGAGCAGTAGAGTAGATTCTTAGAGCAGCTCGGAATTAAATAAAATAAACGAAGCCCGCGCCTTTCACGGAATAAAAGCTCTTGCTCAATCACGTTTTATGTATTACAGCTACATACTCGAGCTCACGCACGCGGGCCAGTCCTTGCATTCATTATCTAACGTGAGCTACTCGCGTAGGGCCTTTCTTTTCTCTTACGTCAAGTACGCGTGTGTACGACGTATACGTTGTTCCGATTCGAGTTGCAACAATTCTGACGATTTCGTAACGTCCATCGGAGCCCTTCATATCTCGATTTTCTGGGCGTGACTCGGCGCCCGTCCTCGCGCATATTAATTTCAACACGACGGGCTCGACTGAGACCCACGATGGAGTCAACAATAATTATTTGATGCAGAGGGTAACCGCGAGGCCAAGTCCGCGTCGGCTATCGAGACGAAGCCGTCCGCGGAGAAGAAGATCGCCGACATCCAGCCGAGCAAGACTCACAAGGGTGAGGGCACGAAGAAGGGCAACACCAAGATCGTCGTGAACTCGGTGGTTCAGCAGAACGTCGTCAACCAGCCCGAGTCCAGCGAGGTGAGATCTTATTCTGTGATATTGTGATACTCGTAACTACGAACTCGTACGCGAAAAAGAGCCTTGACCCCCGTGGCAACCGGTCGGAGCCGCCCAGCATCAGCTGACTCAGTCGCGAATTCCTCTCGCTCTTTGTCCCTCATCTACATAAATCTGCACTTAAGTCGCTCGTGCCTCTCGAGTCGTTCACCCCTATGCTCGCGGGCTCGTTCGCAAGCCAGGCACGCGGGCTTTTCAAAAGAGAGAAAGAAAGAGAAAGAGAGAAAGGAATTTTTTCAGGCGAAGCCAGCCGCGGCGTCTACGCGCGTCGAAGTCGTAACGACCAAGAGCCCGGCCCTGTCGACCGTCGTCGAGGTCAGGCCCAAGCTCGACGACGTGCCCGGCGTCAAGAACAACCTCGCCGAGCCCGAGTACGACTTCCTGTCCAAGCAGCCGACCGAAGTCGTCGACGAGACCTACAAGGTGCGTATCTCCGCTCTGATGTCTTTACGGATCTAATTTTAAACTCGCGTTCATTAACTCTATGCGTATAACTGTTTGTTTTCCTCGCGCTCCAAGTGGGTGATGTAAAAGAAAAGCTTCCCACGCCGAGCGGATTACGCATCGCGGGGCGACGACGCTCTGAGTCACTCGTCACTCAGCGCGAAAAAAGTGCACATACCGCGATTGATCGCCGCGCGTCCGCTGACCACGACCTCGATTATGCGCGCCTGCACTTGAGGGAGAGCTAAGCCGCCTATCCTTTCCACTTTGCCGCTTAATTAACCTCTAACGCTCTCTCTCTCGATAGCCCTTTCTAACGCTGCCGCTTTGAGAGTACAGCGCCTCGATTTTTTCCCCTTTCCGAGCTTTCTACTTGTCCGTGCAATTACCGCGACGGCGGAGAACGGCCGTAATCGAGGCGGTCTCGCTCCGCAGAGTTTGCAATTACGCGTCTTCACGAGCTTCTCCGATCGATTTTCCAGGTGATCAACCTGCGCCCATCAGCCAAGTCGCCGGGCCTGAAGCCCCGACCCTCGGCCCGCCGCGACAAGGAGAACCCCACGGGCCTGGTGACCAAGCTCGGCGGGACCATCGTCAAGGATGGCCTGACGACGGTCCACGAGACCAACGTCATCGGCACCTACATCAACGGCAAGTACGCCCAGGTGCTGCAGAGCAGCTCGCGCATCCTCAACCCGCCGGCCAACAACGTCGTGGAAAACGGCAACAAGATCAAGCCGACCAGCAGCCAACGGATCCTCAAGACTCTGGGTCCCCAGCAGCACGGCAAGCACAAGGCGCACCAGCAGCAGCTCGAGCCCACCTCGCCGGTGCAGTCGGACGAGCCCGAGCAAGCCGGTGAGTGTTCTCGATTTGTCGTATAACTTAATTAATATTAACGCGCTTGTGCAAGTCCGCGGTGAAATTAGTTTTATTTACGGCGGCGATAAGATCTCCGTATGTACCGTTGCCGTCTAAAATCTTGAGAATATCGAGGACTTTTTCCCCTTCACGTAAATCGACGCTTATTTAATGCACCGCCTGTTTCCGTTATCCTCTCGCCGGGCCGCGTCACGTAATCTCGCCGAACTGTAAATTCTGTAAAGTCCGGTTCGGCAATATTGAGAATCCGGTCGATTAATTTTCGGTTTCGAAATTCGAGGCGCGGGCTCGCTTTCGCAAAGATAGCTGTCGAAACGAACAATTATTGCGAGCGAGGCATTGTCAGTCAGATGTCGATCAGCGTGTCATGTGTGCCTTGTCTGCGATAATCGACAGGTCTGGGAGGAGGTAGACCCGGTCGCCGTCATCCCGGTGGCAACGCCGTCCGACCCAAGTTTCGCAACAAGATCGTGGACGAGGCCGACAACGGGGAGCCGCAGCAGCAGCAGCAGCAGCAGAACCGACCGGCCGGAGGCAAGAACAGGCCCGGTGGCGCTCGACCCAACTACAAGTGAGTCCTTGCGCTTGAATTTTTCCCGATGTGTAATATCAGTCGTACAGCTAATACGTCGTCTCCCCAGGAACCGAACCCAGCAGCCGGCGGCCACGACGACGACGGAGGCCCCCGCGGGCGGCACCCGTCGCCGCGCGGGCTTCCGACCCTCGAACAGCATCGCCAACAGCAGCCCGGCCAAGCAGTACAAGAGCGCCTCCAAGTCCGAGCAGCAGTCGGCCGCGCCGACGTCCAACCCCTCGGCCAAGGCCAAGCTGCCGCGCACCCAGGGCCGCTGGTCCTACAAGACCACCCCCAAGCCGCGCATCCAGATCCGCAAGCAGGCCGGCGACGATGAGCCCAGCAGCGGCAAGCAGCCCCAGGCCCAGCAGCCGGTCGTCAGCGTGGAGCAGAGCGTGGCCACCTCCGCTCCGGTGACCAGCGGCGGAGCCCCTCCGGCCCAGCCGGGCAGCCCAGAGGAGCCGGCGCCCCTGAGCCAGCGCAAGATCCAGGAGGGCGACTTTGACGACGAGCTCGACGAGAGCGAGTCCGAGGACGTGAACGTGAGCGTGCAGCAGCAGCAGCAGCCGCTCGAGGCCGCGCCTCCGCAGCCCACCGAACGCATCCTGCCCGTCGAGACCATCAACGTGGAGATCTCGACGCCCGCCGACTTCAACGACATCTACTTCGAGATCGCCACCATCAAGTCGCCCTACGAGTTCCAGGTGAGAAAATCAAGGGTAATTCAATATTAAAAAAACACACACACACACACACAAAGGAACAAAGGATCCACCGTCGGTGGATATTCGGCGCTGCACCACCGCCGCGCGATAGCATCTCGATTATTCATAACCCGATTCATCATCGGAATCGGCCGAGGAAAAATATACCTATAGCTGGAGCAGTTTCGTCAGAGCGCTCCGTTTTCGAAACGCTCGCGCGTTAACAATGAGCGGCGCTTACGCGCTTTCGCGCCTGACGTAATACGCGGTGCTCACTCGATTCGCGGCCGATACTCCTTGGTATCTCTCCTTCCGACGAAGATGCGCGCGAGCCAAGGTGATTTTTTATACGTTTCCAACGCGGTTGCGCAACGACGAGCTTCCGGCCTCTCGATCGTAATTACAATTGCGATATACTCGGCGCTCCGAAGGACCCTCGTCTCGCATGTATCTGATGGGACGTCGTTATTCTAATGAGGCGCCGATTCGCAGGTGGGCACCTCCCGCAACACGCGCTTCGTCACCGTCACCTCGACCATCAAGAAGTCCTTCGCCACGGCCGAGCCGACCCCGAGCTCGGTCTCCCCCACCGAGCCGCTGACCGAGAACATCCTGGCCAACACCGGCGCCGCCTACGAGAGCAGCCTGCCGCTGGACTCGTCGATCGCCACCCTGCCGGCCATCACCCTCGAGCCCAGCCAGGCGACGCCGCCCCTCGAGACCATTACCGAGACCTTCTCCACGACGCAGACGCTGCTGAAGACCCACCTGCTGCCGGTGGTCGCGGCCAACGGCAACACCACCAGCCGCATCACCCTCGTGCAGACCTACAACATCGCCAGGATCGTCACCGCGACCAAGACCCTGCCGCCCACCGAGCTCTTCCAGTTCGTGCCCAGCAAGACCCTCAACGAGTTCAACTCCAAGCTGGACGAGGCCGGCAGCGAGCTGCACCTCGAGCTCGACTTTGGCGACGACGAGCGCGACGACGAGGACGTGCCCAAGCGGATAGTCGCGCCCAGCACGGACCTCGACTCCGACCTCGACATCTTCAAGTCGGTCAACCCCACCAGCAGGCTCAAGGCCGAGCAGAGCGCCAGCAGCACCGCCGTCGCCGCCGAGTCGCCCATGAGCAAGGAGCAGGCCCAGCAGCTGGCTCTGCTGCAGCTGCTCGGGCAGCCCCAGCCCCAGGTAAGCTATCCTTTGTACCGAAAAATTTCTAAATTCGTTCAAAGTGAAAATATAACCCAATAACCATTGAATTCCGCTCGGCAGGTCATCACGACGTCCCGGCCCGTGGTGGTGCTGGAGACCATCTACGACTCGCACGTGATCCCGCTGGTCAACGGCGGCAACACCATCTTCTCGACGCTGACCCGTCCCGTGGCGACGGTGCCGCGCACCTCCTACGAGTACGGCACTTCGACTCTGGCCGCTCCCATCCCGCTGCCCCAGGTGCCGCAGCTGCCGCAGGTCCCGCAGGTGCCCCAGGTGCCGCTCTTCCCGCACGCCCAGCCGCAGTTCACGGTGACGAGCGCGCCGATCGTCCAGCCGACCGTCGCCACCGTCTCGGATTCGCGGGTCCTCAAGCTGACCTTCGGCGCCAAGACGGCCTACACGACGCTCTTCTCCACGCGGCTGGTGCCCACCGAGGTCACCACCTACGTCACCTCGACCATCGCGCTCCAGCCCACGGTGCCGGCCTTCCCCGGCTACTACCCGCAGCCCGTCGGCTTCCCCGGCTACCCCTACGTGGGCTAGATAGATGGGAGGCCGAGCGGGGTCGACGCGCTCGACGAGAGATGACATGGGTGCCTCTAATGGGTGAATTGGACACTTGGACCTCGGGCTGAGCGAGCAAGCCGCCCGTTTCCACTTGCTGCTGCCCGCGGCCCGAGCGAACTCGACGATTACTTTAGCCTAGCCAGCTCTTAGCTTTTTGTATAAATCGAACGATGCACTGCAAATTTTCAGCACCTTTCGACGGAATTCCTGAACGCATCGACTCTGTATTAAATTATTTTATCTAGTATTATTTAAGTGTGAAAAAATTGCGCAAGTCACGTCGCTGCCATTAACGCCACTCGAAAAAAAAAAAAATAAAAACACTCCTCGCAAACCCACTCGTGAAAAAGAAACGAAAGCGAGCGATTGCAGCACACTCGCTGCTGTCGAGATTCTTTTTTTCTTCGGTCCGGCATTGTGTATCGATGCGAGTGTACTTTCGGCCCACTATAAGTATAGGCATACAATATAGAAACTCCACGGTTGGAGGAGAGAAAAACGGTGCTCGCGATTTCTTCTACTATTGTAAATAAATTATTTTTACCCCCTAACATTGACATTATACCATTTCATACCATCTAGCTATACGTAATAATATATACTATGTATATTGATAATTTTTGTAAATAAAGAGTGTGAAACTCCAGCAGAGGTCTTTTGAAATCGTTCTCCGACCAAACCTACTCACGATAACGCGAGCAGCGAGCGAGACGCTGTCGGTTTTTCCGCTTCGCGTTCCGAATTCTCCACGCCTGTGGCCGGGAAAAGCTCCCGAGAGGAAAAATCGAGAAAAAACGAGCACCGGGAAGTTCCAAATTCGTTCAACGAGAGAGAAAGACTAATGCAATTACGACGCGGGACCTTCACCTATTCATCCGGCAGATTCGGATCTCCGCAGGATCGTTTCAGCGAGTCATAACAATGAATTACCGGCAGCGTATATACGAGCAGTCGACGGTTCAAGGCTGACAGTGCTCCGTAAAATTCGAGAGAGAGAGAGAGCACTGCGTCGAGCAATCTCGTTTGGAGATTGATTGATTCCTCATTGCGAAATCACCCCTGCGCTTGTTTGTACAGCGCGAGACATTCCTGTCGCGCGGGTATGTGTTCCTCTCTCGTTCTACGCACACGTATATGGCTGAACATGATTTATTTCGATGATAGTATAAATATGGTAATGTTACAAAAGTATATTTACGACTACGGCTACATAGACTTATTACGAATTGCGCAAGGCTCCGGGCGCCTCGGTATACTAATATACACTAGTACAGTAGTATAAAAAAAAAAAAAAAAAACGTTCTCTGTTGGCAGATTTGTTCAGAGACACGCACACGACACGCTGATTATGCAGAGGTATAAAAATCTACAAGTAAGTACAGGTTTTCGCTCGTTAAATTACATGTATAATAAAAACGTAGACAAGAATAAACTAAATAAAGGATTGGGCTTGAATTAGCGCTTGAAAGTCGCGTTGTCCTCCTCCTTCTTGATGGCCTCGATGAGGATCAGCGAGAGTACAGCCTGGACGACCTGCAACGCAAGAAAAAAAATCCAATTGGTGATGTGTCGAATTAGTCTTAATACCGCCTAAACGACTTCCTCGTGCCCGGTGGAGAAAAAACCGACAATAATAATGCATCGGTCATTCGATTCGAGCATTACCTAATCGCGCGCGAACGATACCGCCTTGATCTTCATTAAGTTGCCCCCCCCCCCCCCCTCCGAAAAGTCCCATCGGGAAAAACGTACAATAAGTAAGTACACGGGATAATATTCAGCTTCGAGATCTCATAATGGAGCTCGGCTCGGTCGAGTGAAAGGGAGCCGTGCGCTCGCGGCGGCAAAGTTCATCCGCGTACAATAAGGCGCGATAACCTATAGGTTTACTCTATAATCTATCAAGTCTATAACTCACGTGAACCATGCAGAGGGCGAGAGCGAGTCCGGCGAGCCAGCCGGCCCTGGCCTCGAGGAACCAGGTGAGCTCCTCGACGCAGCCGTGGAAGAAGGCGTTGCCGGTGACGGTGTCGCGACACTCGGTGGGCAGAGGCTTCAGCAGGTTCAGGTAGTCCGTCGGGCCGTCGGCACCGCAGCAGCCGATCTACATGGCAGAGGAATCACTCGTTATTGTTACGTCTAAATGCGAGACGTGCAACGTCGGATGCTTACGTTTTCCTGTACCATCCTGAGGATGACCGACACGTGCTCGTGCTGCGAGTTGATGATGAGGTTCGTCATGGACTTCCTGATCAGCGGCTGGATCTGGCTGTCGTAGGTCGAGTAGTCCAGCAGCACGGCCGATCCGGCAAGTCCGAAGACGAAGGACAGCCCCTGCAGTCCGATGTTCTGTTGGGGAAAAAATCCGCTGTTAAAAATCCTGGATTCCACAGTTATTATGATAACGAGCGAATCGAGCGGTTACTCACGATGAGCAGGGCGAGCCTGTTCTCCAGGAGGGCAGACGCGCATCCAAAGAAGGAAACTACGGTGACGAGCACCGAGGCGAAGATGAGGACGTCGATGCCGATGTAGAACTCGCCGATCTGCAGGAAGTCGACCCACTCCTGAAAGCCCGGTTCGACTCGCAGCCAAATCGACAGGCCGAACATGCCAGTGCCCAGCATCTGTGGAGAGGGGATTGTTTAGTTTGACGATTCAGAGGTGTATAGTGAGAAAAGGAGGCCTAATCAGTGCTTTATCTCGGATGGATTTCGTCAGCCACGATTACAGTGAATTCAGGTTGTTGTGCATGTCGATGGTTCATGCAACCCTTTGGTTGTTATATGTACGAATTTTCCAACAACGCGAAAAAATAGCTTACGTGCGCGTGAATGAAAGATAACGTCAACAAGTCGTGAATCATCGCAGGCGTGGTAAATATAATCGAGCGAGCCTTGAATGTTAATATTATTTTTGAAGAAAGAGGTAAAATCGAGAAACGCATTGAGCAACTTCCGGCGCATCGGGGAGTACGCGGTCGATGATTCACCCGTAAAAACTCCATGGCGCACGTATGATGAACCTACTGGCTCGCCGATAACGCACCTACTATATTATGCCTCCCTTTCTCAGCGCCGATTTCACGAATACCTGCATATTGCAAAACGCCCTCGTGCACTTACCCACATAATGGCGCTGAAGCAGAAAAGGGTGTACTTGACGCACTCGATCCTTCGCTCCAGTTGGGCCATCCCGACGCCTTGGGTTTTCACGACCATCTCGAGAGCTCGTTATCGCAGCACTCTTTTGCACTATTTTCACTTTTCACACCGTTTCGCGGGGAAAAATCGAGCGCGAGTAAAAAAAAAAAAATTCGAGGCGCGTAGGTGCGGAGTTTTCGACTGAGCTGTGCGCGGCAGGTAGATGCTACGCGTACGCGAGTCGCCGCAGTCTTATCTGGCTCGACAAACACGGGCGATAAGGAGCGGATAAGCACGCCCTAGATATGACCGCGTGCTCTATGGCTATCAGATAGCGGGAGGCGCAGAGTGTGTGTGTGTGTGTGATTCACGTATCTCCGCTGCTATGCGCTCTTTCCTCAGCGAGTACGCATATGTGTTGTACGTGAAAAAAATAACCAGATACGCGTATGTGGGATGGGCGCAGGTGTGCTTTTTATATTGTGTGGATACGTGGGTCTCGGAGTTGCTGCGCTTTTCGGGCACGACGAAGCTGGTCTTTTTGGTCGGGTTCGTTAACCGACGTATAGATTTAGAATTTTTTTTGATTAAACATTCTCTGATACCTATGACTTTGCTTGAACCTCCCACGACTTTAGTTTATTTATGCTGCAGTATCAAAGGCTACTAACTCAGCTAACATTTTTTTTTTAATTCATCGCAAACTTTGCTATACAAGTATAATTGAATGAGTTGACGCCGATTTTACATCGTCTTAACATTTACAAACATATGACGTTTGTCGATACCTATACTTGGAATTGTCCTCTTTCAAATTTCGCGCGGTCTCGTTTCAAGTCCGCGGAGCGCGTTCTCATGAAATTACCCTCTCTCCGATCGTTGCAGACGACTTTAGTAGCTATCCTATAATAACTATCGTCTGATAGCAAAGGTTGAAGAGAATATACGGATTGCGAGTTGCGCCACGCTTGAGTATAAAAAGTGTGGGCAGTCCTCTAACAGCCCTCCTATAGGTTAGATCTTAAAATATGAATAATCTTGACCTTGAAAACAAAATTTAGTGCAATTAACAAAATTACAGAATATTTCGAAACTTGTCAACATGCTAACCTACCTGACTAGAACCTGATCAAGAAGAAATAAATTACCCGGAACCCAGTCCTTGCTGACAATTCAAAATTACTATGTTTTGGTGCTGCTATTCGTTGATTGTTCAATAACCATGGTAAGGTATATAGGCTTAATTCTAATTGAATTTTTCAGTGTTATCTGACAAGTTTATCCGTCAGAAATATCAATCAACATTTCGATGTGAAATACCCAATAAAAATGTTATAAGGTAGTTGTCAATGATCTTTTACAGATTGTGAACCGCTCCAAACGAGTTTTGAATTCTGTATACGAATTTAAGGTATACTTTTCATCAAAGGCAAAAGCTCCGACTCACTATGAAACACTGAAAATAGCTCAAAATAGTACACAAGATGATATCAAATCAGCCTATTACGAACTGTCAAAGAAATATCATCCCGATGTTAACAAATCTGTAGATGCAAAGAAAAATTTTCAAAATCTGTCCGATGCCTATGAGGTATTGGGAAATTTCAATAAAAGAAAACTATACGACCGTGACCTCATGGCCAGAGGTGGTAGCACCAATGTTGGCATAAGAAAGGCACAAACACAATCGCAAGCATACACAGAAATGAGGGAAGATCCATTAGCTGGATTGTACAAATCACGACAAACGCGAGATTATGATCCAGACAGGGAAAAGGCTCCCAATCAAGTAAAATTTGATTTTGATCAGTGGACACGTGCACACTACGGAAATACTTTGAGACGTTCTTTAAAGGATAAAAGTAACAAAATTCTAAGAGAGAAACTCAATCGTCAGTATCAGAAAGAAAGGGAAGATAATAAGGCTGCCATGATAACCATTTTAAGTACAACAGCCATTATTTTAATCTGCCTATCAATTCAATCATACTATGCTCAAACTGCTTATGATCGGAACTTGATAGCCAACAGAAAGAATTGATGTCTAGTGTTTGTACAGAAAAAAATGTATCTTAAACTAAGTTTATTATTAGACATATTATTTATTAAAAAGCTCTTATGTTTATTTTGTAAATACTGATGAGCCATTGTTATTGTACAGCATTGAAAGTTGTATTGTACAGAAGAAATAAAAATATTTAATTCTTAAATCTATGAGTACATGAAGATTTTCACAGTGACAGTTAGTCTTGTATTTTTAAATTACAGTGATTTTGTTTATCATTACACGCTGATCCATTAGTACTTATTATGCAATTTGTAGAATGATGTATGCTTTACATAAGAAATAGTATTTTAACAGTTAATAATAATTGCCTTTTTACAAAGTTTTCTATTTACTAAAATAAAACAATATAAAAATACATTAAATCATATGTGGATTTCAGAATATTAATTGACGTAAAATATTTCAGAGTGAAAAAAAGAAAAGTCAATATCACTATACATTTTGTTCATAATAAAAACATTTCAACTTAATATAAGGCTCGCGAATCTGTGTACATTTTTCAGATTAACAAGTGTATCAACAAAAGTTGAATACAGAACACGTACTGATTAACTAAAATGGCTTTAAAATTGGAGGCACTGGCATAGGCATAGACAATGGTCCAGTTGGGTATGGAACAGACGGCATTCCTGGGAAATTTCCAGCTATTGGATATCCAGGATTTGTGGAAGAATGTACTGATGGTCTTCTCATCAGCTCTCTCATTTTGTCAACTTTTACCTTTCTCATGTGCATGATCTTGCGCCGCGTAAGAAATTGTTCCAAAAATTCATCAACCTCCAAATCACCACTCAGAAACTTTTCTGCTACTTTCTGAAATTACAGATTAATGGTATAATTTGTTGGCTGCTTCTATAAAGCAATACTAAATCATGTATGTAGCAAACCTCTGACTCTTCTTCAATTTCTGCAGCTGCAGCTTGCAAAAGGTCTAGTGCAGTGTCGACTGTCATTGTTCCAGCTTTGTTTGCTGCAAAAAAAAATTGAAAAAAGTATAGATATACCATACAAGTAATCAAATAGATTACTCTATCATTGAAGCTTACTAATCTGTTCAAGTTTTGCTTGCACACTCGCACACAATTGATTGCCTTCTTCGCTAAGAGATTGTATTAGATTTTTAGATTCTTCTAATTCAGGTTCTCTTGACAAGTTGAACTCTGCTAATGATCGGTTCCTGACCATTATTTCTTCCTTTTCAGACTCCAATTCCAATAACTAAAATAAAATACAAGAATGTTATCGCTTGCAGATGACTCATTATTATGAATCATGTTCAAGTTAAGAACAGCATTCAACTTTTTCAAGTAAGATTGTACAAGTAGAAAAATACTAATCAGTACCTGTTGATTATCTTTAATAATTTCCTCAAACTTGTCATCATTGTTCAACAAATCTTTCAGTTCGTCAGTACTAAAATTATTCAGTGGACCCAGCGCAGCTGGAATGTCAGGCTCTTGGCTGGATTTGAACATCTTGAACGCTTTTTAAAAGCCCAATTCTTGAAATACACTTGGATTTCCACTCGTCGAAAGATAATGTTTATCCACTCTAACAATAATGCCTTTATGCTTTGACAAGCTTAATGACTTGAGAGTCAAAGAATCCGTGTTTATATTATATAGATTCGCGACGTACACTGACGGAACGGAGCACGAATTTGGTCCGTTTTTCATGAATGCATCTCGCGTTCGGATTGGTTCGCTCACTGACTAACCTAACTCTAACCCTACCTCGTGTTGTGTCGGTTCGATGGGTACACTGTTATGGACGGTGTTGTAGGAGCTTTCGGCGAATAATCGTTGTTTAGAGTGATTTAAATAATCGTTAGTTTGTAAAAAATACATCAGCTAGTGAGAAAATGTATAGTTTACGTGCTGCAGCACGATTAGCAACTTGCTGTCAGAAGTTAAATGTTACTAATCACGTGTGTAAGTTTTACGTTATTGTACAGTAGAGATGGCAGGGTTAAATTAAAGTTTTTTCAATTAATTTAAAGTTTTCTAATAATTGACATTGTTATTTCCTAGCCCAAAGATACATCAAAAGATATGTTCGACCGACTTTAATGGAGCTTACAAAGCGAAAAACGGCTCAGGGAGAACAAGTGCCTAATCCACGAAGCAAATTTCTTGAGTGGAATCGAGATGCTGAAATTTATGCTTTCAACAATAGGCTTTCAGAACAGTTTGACACGGATTTGCTCCAACAAGCATTTACACATAGAAGTTACGTCATAAGAGAAGAAGAAGACCAGAAGAAAGTTGGCATTGAGAATCCTCAATTGGATCTTGCTGACAATCGTGAGATGATCGATGAAGGGAAAGAAATTGTTTCTCTAGTAATCGATAATTACTTGAGTCAGTCCTTACCTCTAGCACCTCAAGAATGTATTTAGTGAGTTGTTACGCATAACAGCAAATCTCACTTAAATCAAGCTATTTAGATTCTAATGTCAATTTTCATTTTAGTGCTCTGAAGCAATACCTGCTTTCGACTCCAGTTCTAGCAAACACAGCATCCGGTATAGGAGCAAAAGACTTGATTTTGTCAACAGTACGTAGTATAAACCACCTTGAATGCATGGCTATCTTAGTTGCGACAACAATAATAATGGTATTTTATTTTCTTGCACAGGATTATCCAGTGGAAGAGGAAACACTCGCCAACACATTCTACGCTTTGACATCGGCGCTAAATCGCAGCGTCGATCTGGAGCACACAGGTCTGTTTGTTCGAGACATACTCATTGCACAATTGGTTGCAAAGGATTTGTTGGAAATCTGGTGTCCAGAGGAACCAATTGAAATTCTAAACGACATACTTGACAGAGAACACAGGGAACTTGCAGAACCAAGAATAATCGCTCAGAATGGCGTCAACACACTGCTACCTGTGTACAACATTGCAGTCTACTCGAATCAAGAGTTTCTGGGCTCAGGTAAGAAGAAAGATCCGTGGGCAGCATAGCCGAATAAACTGGATAAACTTTTGGATAAACCGCTAAATTCTTTATCCATAGGAATTGGCGAAACGATCGAGGAGGCCGAAAAACTGGCTGCACTGAATGCCCTGCAGAGGATGTTTGGACTGCTGGATAATAGCAAACCCATAAGGTGCAACTTGAAGATAAACGAAGCTGAGCCGAATAATTTACCGCTCGAAGAGTGGAGCAGGAGTAACGTTTAGTGTCTAGTATTTTTATGAAATAAAACTCGATATTGTTGTTATAAAACGGAGAGTCTGCGTTAACTGTTTTGGTTTTAGGGAGAGAAATGAGAAATTTCGGTAAAGAAAAGATCCTCATTTTGAAAGTGTCGGTAGTAGGGAAAAAATTCCACAGATGTCAGCTCGGGCCCGGACGGTGCTGAGACCTGCAAAGCCTCCAGCGAACTACGACTGTGGAAAAAGGAGCAGGTTGTTTTGCTCGTCCAGCGCTATCTCCTATCTCCGATCTCCCGACTAAGCATATGGTCGCCTCGAGAATCCAGCTACCTAAATACGAGACGAGAGCGAGGCTCGAATTTTCGCGTCGACAGCGCGGAAAGGAGAGGATGAAAAAGGAAAGCACGGCTCGGCTCCCGCGAAATTCGGCTGCACGCGTGCAGGGTCCCGTTATCGAATTTACATTAGCCTTAGCCGCACGCGGCTAGAATACTTTCTCTGTCTGTCTCGAGAGAGCCGAAAATACAGCGAGTCGCAGGAGCGTATCGCCGGTGCTCGGCTGTAAAAGGCGAATGGTATCGAATCGCCGATGCCACGGCTTTGTCTCTGGCGATTTCGATATTTATTCAAGCTCGCGCAACTTGGGGGGGGCAATTTCGCTGCCGGCAGTTCGGCAAAAGTTCGGCCGAACTTGCAATACACGCAGTACGTGCATCGCGGAGCGGGATGAGTTTCCAGAGTTGGAGATGGATAGAGAGCGGAGTCGTAAAACGCGACCGACTGCAGTAGCGTTTCTCTCGGAGCGGTCTAGACGAACAGAGTTACTCTGGGTAGCAGTCGATTGTTGGAATTTTCGAAAGAGCAACAAAGTTCGCGCAGTCGAAACTCGATCGAGGCGTAAAAAGCACGTAAAAACTCGAGGAAGACATCGCGCGCGCAGAGGAGAGCTCTCGGCGTGCGTTGGTAGCTCTCGCGTATATTGATTATTTACAGTCGGCTCTATCCCCTTTAAGCTGGTTCATCCTTGCCCCTTCCCTCTCTCAGCCGTCCTCCTCCTCCGCGCTCCTCCCTCCCGCCTCTTCCTCTCTCCCCTCGCAGCTCGCTCCGCGGGGCAGACGGAGAAAGAGAGTCGACGGTTCTGTACGTATGCGTGTATACGTAGATCGGGGCGTAGGTGTACGACTGTGTGCGTACGCTACAACACGCACACGCTCGCGAGAGATAGAGAGAGAGAGAGCGCGCGCGTATGTGTGTACTCGGCGTCTGAGCGAGTGCGCTATTCCTGCGTGTAACGACTCAATGGCGCTCTCTCTCTCTCTCTCTCTCTCTCTCTCTCTCTCTCTCTCTCTCTCCCTCTGCCACACCCTTTCGCCGTCGCGAGTAATCAGCGCTATTGTTGTTTTAGCTCTTCCATCGGCCGACCCTCTCGCTCGCTTCTCGATGCGCGAGGGAGCCGACTCTGCGCCCACGCGTTCTCTCTCTCTCTCTCTCTCTCTCTCTCTCGCTCCCAGCAGCAGCGAAGACGCGCCGCTTAGCTATGACCGATTAAAAACGAACAGGTAGACTGCGCCGCGCTCTCTTTTTTTCCCGCCGTCGACGCGCGGAATCTGGTTCAGCGCTGCACTTGGCAAATACGACGTATGCGGCGCGAAATTTCGGGGACGCGCGAATCAATATTTGCTCGCAGGCCTGTCTGCAGCACGTTCCTATTTGCATGGGGCTATTCTGCGCCTCTTTTTTCAGCGCGTCTATTTCCGCTAATCAAAAATGCGCGTCTCGAGTGCACCGCTGGAAATCCGCGGCTCACGGAAAATTCAAATTCTGCAGAGGAGAATCGATTCGCTTAAAGGGTGTAGCGTGTACCTGAGGGAAATTTCAGACTCCCGCTGTTTTCTCACACTGCGCTGCCGCTGCTCGAAGGGCCGCAGGAATAATGTTACACGACCCACTCCCTCTCTCTCTCTGATAATATCCGCGGACTTTTTGCTCGCCGCGCGCTGCGATGCTTATCGCTCGAAGGGCCGGTCTGATTTGAATTTCGAATGGCGGAGCGATGCGGCCGGCATTCGATCGAGAGCCGTAAAAGCGAGGAAAATTTAATTTACCCGCTCGGGGATAAAAAAGAGATGAAAAGGGCGCATTGTAAAACGCAAAGCACCTGCGCGCTGTTTTTAATTCGAATCACCGCGCGCGCGCAGGAGCTTCTGCGTATGCCTATAAACCCGTTGCGCATATAACACGGGCGCGTGCGACGCTCGATGCATTATTTATCCGCTGCAACTTCGTGGCTTTCGTTCGAATCTTTGCCCGTTTGAAAATTTTCGAATCGGAGCGGAGGAGAAAAAATCGAGTCTGATGGCGTCAGCTGATTGGCCATTCAGGGCCGCTCGAGCGAGTTCCGCAGTATAGGTACAGATCCGATTAAGAAATTTTCGACGCGCGGCTATAATTCCGCGATTCAATTCATTAACTTGCTCCAGCGCCGGCTTCACTTTTGCGAGGCTTTATGGAATTAGAGATACTCGCTGCGCTGCAGCGTATTTAGGTGTACTATACAGGGGGATAGGAGGAAAAGTCTGTTTGTTCCAATCAGGAAGTTTTGAGCTGATGAAATTTGTAGTTTGGCGGACTTTTGCGACGTCGGTGCGTTTTTCTCGGGGAAGAGTATACTTCTGCAAAATCTCGTGCGCGCTCTTATGCTCTGGTGAAAATCCTCGCTACCGGAGTGACCACTTGAGATTCAGAGCCTTCGGCTGAACTTACACGCGCGTCTTGGAGATTCGTCAGTCAGTGACCTCGGAGCAGCAGCAGCCGCTGCTCTCGCTCCGTCCGTGTGTCTGTATAATATGCCTCGCGCACACACGCGACTGCACCACATTCGCAAGCCTACTGCTACCGATCGATCGATCGATCGATCGGCGTGATTCCATTATGCAGTGTACTGCAAGTCTACAAAGCCAAACAGTCCAGCTAGTGTACTCGTACATCGTGACATCGGAGTCTGCCCGACTTTTTCATCTCTCGTGCGTCGCGGATATATGAACTGCATATGCAGTCTACGCGAGCCGCGCGCGCACAGGTTGGCGCTGTTTATTTCTGCTTTTACGCGTCGCGGCCGTTGGTCAATACCGTGTTCTTCCCTTTTTTCACCTACCAGTATACAGGTATACGGAGCGGTGCGGTGACGTGTCGGAGCTCGTTATACCCGCTGCGGAGATACACTGTATATGTATAGGCTCCTTTTGACGCGAGTTTGTTTGCCCTTTTTCCGCGCGCGCATGCTGAAGGGAAAGCTGCCTGCCTGATACGACTCTGAATCGGTGCCGAAGGTTATTAAAGCGCATATACATAATGCAGGAGAGACTGCTTTCTTACTTAGAGACAACGAGTTAATATCGCTTATTTACGAGTTTATAAATAAAGCTGCGCTTGCCGTGGGAGTCTATATACAATAATAAGGAGCCCGAGTCTCGAGACGCCGGGATTATGAAATTACTCTCCGCGTCTCTTTATGCAAAACTGCTCTTCGAGTATTTTTTCAAGAGCATGGTCGTAAGAAGGCGCCGTATGCGTAAACAGTAGTATAAAAAACTGCTCTTATATCGGATGAATAAGGGATATAAATTAATATTCCATACTCGTCGGGCACGAATTCGGCAGAAAAATTTCTCTTCGAAAATAGCTACGAAAATAACGAGGCACACACTGCCGCAATCTCGCGAAACGATATCGTCGACGTCGTTACCGCAGCCCGGGCAGCCCGGGCGGACACCGACGAAAATCGACGTATATACTTATACTGAATTTTCGAAAATCTCGTTAGGAGCGCGCCGCGCGTCGTTACCATTATTATCGTCGTGTACACAATGACGTCGCCGCTGCACTTATCGCTAACGCGATTTTCGGCTACACTTTGTCCGAATTCCCTCTCGAGTATATATTCCGTCGAAAAAACTTGGGACTAGCCGTACGAATGTTTGATCGATGGCTCCGAAAACGCGAACGGGAGTTCGATAGCCGAGCGGCGTAGCTGAGTGCATGGGGACTCTGGTTTCGCGCTGTTTTATTCGCCGTAATATTGTGTTTCGCACGAAACGGAGGAGAATTTGAACGGCGCGCGGCCTTATAAGGGGACGATATTCGCGGGAGAGAGAAGCAGCAGCAGCTCTTGGTCAGCGTCCGTTACGAGAGATTACGATCTCGCGCGTAATTAGAGCCGGTGCGGAGGAGACAAAGATGTAAGCGAGCTATACTGCAGCAAGCCACGGGCGAAAGCTAAACGCGCGCATAGGTACGGTTTTATCAATGCTGGGCTTGTGGGTATTGCAGCAGTCTCGGGGCTGTGTGCGCCGAGATTAGGCACGTTGTGCTGATTCGCCGCCGCTTGTAAGTAGCTGCAGCGGCAGCAGCAGCAGCACGGGATTACGTGCCCGACTCCCCCACTATCGTGTAGTGCGGTGTAATATGCAAAGCGATATTTCTGCCGCATAATCGAGCCTCGAAAGGGTCGATCGCGGCTCCGAAAAACGCAGGCAGAGGCAGCGATGACGATGATGGAAAAGCGGATGCCCGAGAGAGGCATTCTCCTTCTTCTCGCTCGAGCTGCTGCGCAAAGATCCTCCTCCTATAGAACGAGAGAGCGAGCGAGAGAGCCGGGCCGACGAAACGGGATTCTTTCCTCGGCCGGTCTGGTCGCTTCTCGCGCATGCACACACGCCGTAGCCCCGCACGCACACATCGCCCGGAGTGCGCGCGTGTGGTCGATTGCCCGGCTGTCCGTGAGCGAGAGCGCCGAGAGACCGAGAGAGAAAGAGCGGCGGCAGCAGCGCGGCGTTGCCAAGTCTCCGCGCTGGCGTCGCTCCGTCTTTTTCTAGCGGCGCGGCGTTGCCGGCTATCCGGCCTCGCGCTCTTTTCCCTGTCTGGGCCGACTCGGTTCATCGGCTTTCTCTCTCTCCTCCGCCTCAGCCTGTTTCCGAGCCTGCAGCAGCTCCTTTTTCTTCTTCGTCTTCTCCTCCTCCTCCTCCTCCTCCTCCTCCTCCGCTCTGCGCCTGGCCGCCTGCTCCCCCGGCGCGCGGAGGAGTACACGGGCACCTACGCCGTTTTTTTTATCGTCGAGGAGGAGCTCCTCCGCGTCCTCATCCTCGAGGAACACCCGGGGCCAGGGGAGGGGCTCTCTCTCACTCTGATAAGCGGAGTTGCGCGCGTCTTTGTTTCTCCGCGGAGAGCGAGGGGAGTTGTATCCATTTCGGCTGACCTTGGCGGACAAAAATCTAATTTTATTGCAGCTCCCTTATCTCTCTCGCTGCCGCTGCTTCTGCTGATAGCGGGACGTTGGGAAACTGGCCTTTTTCCCCAAGTCCGAGCAAGGTGCTCGCTTTTTGATGCGCGCATACAATATTCAACGGCGGCGCCAATTTCGCCGGGATTTACGGGCGATTTGGGCAATTTCATCAAGTTTCGAAATTTACATGGTAATTTAACGATTCGAGCCGGCCGCGCCATCGTTATGCGCCTGCATCACGTGTTTCAAAAACTGCGCGAACGGCAGAGCGGCAGCAGCCGCGCTATTCATTAGCGAGAGACGAGGCCAATTGTGCCGAATATTCCCCGTACTTTATTACGACGCTGTACTATACATGTATAGTATAACCCACGGAAAGACGCTCCGCGGACAAATGAGCAAGACGGGGGGAGTATAGGTATTATGTATGTTGCGCGTACAGTATAGCTGCCTACTACTGCAGAGTAGCTGTAGTTGGAGGGAGAAGCCATAAAGCAGCACGACGAATCTCATTATGCACGAGGGAGAGAGAGAAAGGCATTTGCGAATTTCGCTTTTCAGCAGAGGACGACGCTCCGCCGCTTTTGTGTGTGCTTTTCGAGAAAACGATAAATATTTATTGTCTGCGAGTGTCTCTCTCTCTCTCTCTCTCTCTCTCTCTCTCTCTCTCTCTCTCTCTCTCTTTCCCGTCGGTGCAGCGCAGCGATGAAAAACACGGGAGTAAACGCTGCCCGTTCGTAAACAAAGTCACGAGCCGAACAAAAGTAGCAATGATGGTGCATCTAGGAGCGTCGCGAGTCTGTTGAACCTAATAGCGCGGCAGAATCAGCTCCGAAACGCAAAAACACAAGTACCGTGGCACGTCCCCTTTAAGGCGCTCGATCCGCACTCGGTCTTGGCGTGTTTTCCGGAAATACGTGTGTGTGTGTATGTGTGTGTATACGTGGACGATCTCTTCCCGCGGATCGCTGCGCTGCGGTTTTGTTTTTAATTGGCCGCCTTCCGCTCTTGCGGAGAAGAACGCTGTTGTGGGAGAGGATTTGTTTTTCATTTCGCGGAGTTGCGCGAATAGATGAATGTTTAGAGGCGCGTGGGTCGAGAGAGATCAGCGGGGCCCTTGGCAACAGTCGCTGCATGTCCAATGTCCATAGAGCGTTGAAGAATCTTGCGCGCATCTAAATTTCAAGCTTCCCGAGAGTCGGCGAAAATCATTATCGTCCCAGCACATCCCGATAACGGGCTCGTGAGACAAAGAGAGAGATATAGCGCCCGTCCTCTCGAAGAATCCGTCCAGTTAGCGCGATAAGGCTGAAGAATTTACAATTACAATGACGAAATCCAGACGTCGTCGTCGCACAAAAGCCCCTCGCTTGTGAATTTGCAGAAATAAAGCGCGCATGCAGTCGTGCAGCACGTCTCTCTCTCTCTCTCCCTCGACACACACACACACGTACGGAGCCACACACAGAGAGCCGGTTTTAGCGCAGCAGAACTGCCTCCCCTCTGCTGCTCTGCTGGCGAACTCTTCTCCGGGTGGCCCCACTCCGAGGACTGCGCGAGTGTGTGCGACGGCTTGCCTCCCCTCCGGCCAGTTGTACGGAGTTTCCCCGCGGGGGCGTCCATCGTTTTCGATCTATCGTGCAGCCAGCGCTGCAGAGCGCGGGTGCGCCCCGTGACGTTAACCCGGCGGCCCTGAAAAGCGCGAGCGGCTCGCGAAATTCGGCCAGAGCTGGCTGTCCCTTTTTGCGCGCGCTCGCTCGTCGCCTCTTTGATATGCGCAGCTCAAAGGCGAGGGAGACGCTGCGCGCTATCGGGAAGAGAGAGGCTTTGTAGCCCCCCCCCCCTCCGCCACTCACGGCGTATTGTAAAACAAGTATGCACGAGAATGATGCTCACCTCCATTCGGTCGCCCAGATGACGATGCCCGTCGGGTTCCGGGTGCCGGACGCGGTACCTGTATGCATATGGGAAAGAGCCATGGAGTCTCTGGTGATACGATGCTGGTGCATCGGGAGAGCGAGAGAGATTGCAGGAAGGCGAGAAAAAGGCGTTCTGAAATGGCTCTCTATCGCACTTTCTCTCCCTTCGTCAATTCTCTCTCTCTCTCTCGCACTTTATATGCTCGTGTACGCTGTATACCTACCCATATGTCCGTCTCGCTCGCTCTCTTTCGTCCCGAGCTAAAGTTACTTACTCTCTTTCTATTTCTGTGTCGACGGCGGCTCGTCCTCTCTGTACATGTGTGCGTCCACTGGCACACAGCTGCGCCCGTAGCGCTGTGTGCATTGTGTATCGCCGTCTCTCTTCGACTCGCAGGCCAACTCAACTCCAAACAGGAGAGAGAAGGAGAGAGAGATAGAGCTGCGGAGAGAAGAGCGGAGAGCGCCCCCCTCCCTCGGCCGTCGGTTACGTCTCTCCAGACTCGCAACGGCGCTGCAGCAGCGCGCGCACTCCTCGCTCTCTCCGTCCTTGTCTCTCCTGTAAACAGCAGCGCGTCGGTGTTGGTGTGTGCAGCAGCGCCGCCGCTGCACCTGTGCTGGCCGTGCTCACCATCAGTGCCCGCGCGCGCGCGTTTGTGTCTGTGTGTGGCGTGTGCTGTGCAGCGCGAGCGCAGCTAAACAACGCGCTCTAGAGTCTATAGAGAGCTGAGAAAGAAACAGAGAAAGAGAATCGCTCGCGTGCTCTCTCTCTCTCTCTGCGCCCGAGAGAGCTGTCCGTCGTCCGTGTGTTCTCGCGCGTGTGCGCGCGCTCTCGCGCTAGCTTCTCTCACTGTTGTGTGTCTATAACGTACCTACGTGTCTCTCAGTTTCGTCGTGGTTGGATCTTGTAAATACTCAATTTCCCTGCGTGCGCGAGTTCTAAAACACGGGTCAGTGCGACTCGGCCGATATCTAAGTACTGCAGCAGCTGTGGAGCAGCGAGAGGAGATCGCACCTCCGGCTGCAGAGAAGTGAGTT
This sequence comes from Pteromalus puparum, assembly GCA_012977825.3. Lineage (NCBI taxonomy): Eukaryota > Metazoa > Arthropoda > Insecta > Hymenoptera > Pteromalidae > Pteromalus > Pteromalus puparum. The sequence continues at coordinate 58,698,946 of CM053171.1, forward strand.
CAACCGAAGCCCGGAGCCCCGAGCTCGAGGAGAGGAGCTGCGCCGTGCAGTGCAGTGCAGTTTGCACCTCCACTTTCCATTCCTATACCCACCGAGCATCGGAGTGTGTCTTTTCCCCGCGTACCTATAACGTTTCCATCGAAATTCGTACGCGTGTACTTGTCGGTTCTCAATGTTCTCATAACCTTAACAACTCGTAGCGCGTCACATCGGACTGCCAGATATACGTGCACACGAGCCATAAGTATCTACGCGCTGCAACGAGCGTGTGTGTGCGTGTGTATAAAAAAGCGGCAACGCCGTGTATAGCCTGCTGCGAGCTCGACGAGGAGCAGCAGCAGCAGCAGCAGTAGCAGCAGCACACACACGAATAGGTCGGGGGCTCGGAAGACTGACGAGTGCGAGAGAGACGGAAAAAGGTGTGCCGGAGTTACCGACCGAGGCTGTGCATGTGTGCGTGTGCAGCTCTCGCGCGCGCGTTCCTCCGTCTCTCTCTCTCTCTCTCTCTCTCTCGCTCGCGTCGACCGTCCGCGCCGCAGCCGCGTCTCTCTGTCTCTCTCGTGCAGTGCACCAGGTCGGCCCCTGCTGCTGCCTGCGTGCGTTATACGCGCGTAGATACACATATGATATACCGTATTATAGCGGCCTGAACTCGTCGTGTTCCCCGACTGCCCCACCGTTGCACAGGACGAACCGCTAGAAGAAGAACAAGCTGCAGGTACAGTGCGCGTAGTGACGACGGATTCTGGAGTGCTGTTGTCCATCTCGCTCTCTCACTCTCTCTCTCTCTCTTTATCTCTTCTTCGACTCTACCGAAATAGCCCGGGGGTATTTATAGGAGAGAAAGAGCGAGAGGGAGAGAAAAAAGAAGAGTACCCTATAGTCCGGGGCGAAATTTTCGCGCTATTCGTCTCTTTGCTCTGCTGCTGTACTGCTCTGCTGCCGCTGTGTATCTCCGTCCTCGTCGGATCTGCGAACTCGGCAAGGCAACGAGGATCAGGACCCAGTGAGCCACACCGTGAGTACCTTGCATTCTTCTATACCGTGCATACGACTTTCCTCGAACCACACACCACACAGCACATCCATACGAACACACAGAGTTGGTTTTCTTGCGCTCGTGAGTGTATCTCCGTCTCTCTTGCATTCGCGTACGCGCGACAGCCACATACACACACACACACACACACACACACACACACACACAGACATAGACAGAACAGGGACGAGTCGACGACGATTTACCGTTAGCTCGAGGAGCTGCTGCATCGGCCGTCGCGTGATTTTTCTCGAGTCGTGGCAGGAAAAAAGCCGAGTTAGCCGAGTGTTGCATAGTGCGCGGGTTTCCCAAGCAATGTAGCATCAGTGCGCCCGTAGTTCCTCGACGAAGAGACGCTGCATAGCCGAAACCGCAGCGAGCGTCGGGTGAGTGCGTTGCCAGCGACGGAAAGTGAATTTTCGGAAAAATCAGTTCTGCGCATCGGATGTCCCGTTATTGGACTTTTTCAAGGTCCGCCGCTGTTGGTTTTTTTTTCCTCGCCTGCACGGGCGGGAGAGCAAGTGAATGGTGGGCGAAAATCTTTCGACTGATTTTTTTTTCTGTGACATAACCTCGAAAGAGCAGCAGCAAAGTGTCGTTGAACCGTCGGACAGAGAGCCGTTAGAGGTTTTTCCCCGTCGCGCGGCCTGGGCGTCGTCTTTGCTCTGATGCGCGCCGCGTAAATCGAACGAAATCCAAGTGCAAAGTGCGCGACGTAACAGATGTCGGTCTCGCGTAGACTCTTATCAGTGGCAGTTTACGTAAATACGCATTACGGCAACGGCGTCGGTGAGTACGTGACTCTCTCCCGCTGGCACTTCCTAAACCAGATTAAAAACGCGCATTAGCTATTGCGCGAGCGCGAGCGGCACTTATCTTCTTCCGGAACGGCCCACGATTTCGAACGTGCGCTATCTCTCTCTAGCGCGCCTCTGTCACAATAAAAAGAGACGTCGAACTTTGATCCTCCGCGCGAATTTCGTGTTTTTTCGCTCCCGATATAACCAAGCGTGTCGTGCATTGTGCTATACGCATGGGCTGACGCAGCAGAAACGATGAGGCGGGGGACGCGCCGTAGGTGAGTCGCCGAAAAAGTGTCTCGGGTGAAAATCCAGCGACTCATCCCCCTCGAAAATCGGCATCGGGGCGAGAGCGGCTTCTCACATCCGAAGCATCAGAGGCAGAATTTGCGAAAACGCGGCACGTCGGCAGCAGAGTCGTTGCGCAACCGGGAGAGCGAGAAAGATATGCTTGTATCTGTCGAGTTTATACTCCGATCGAGAAAAAGACGAGCGGACAGTCTTGCGGTGCGTGTTATATCGCGGCCGTTATCGGGAAAGCGACAACGATGGCTGGCGCAACGGAGTGATTGTGCTCCAGATAATGCGCGGATGTGTATTCGTTGTACTTGCGAGATTTCGACGAGAGACAACCGACGAGCGTTACAGGAGTACGCGCGTATTTATAGGGGAAGAATTACGCAACGTCGGAGTTGTACGAGGAGAGAGAGAGGAAAAAAGTTCCGATCCGCCGGGCTGCAGCGCGCGCGCGCTGTTCGATGCAATCCCCTGCAACTTTCATCGGAGCCTGAATATTTCATCGCGAGCCTAATGTAACCCGGATTGACGCGGCGCATAACGGAGTCAGATTTTCAAAGTTTCATGCGCTTAATTACGGGAAATCGATTGGCCGCGGCGGAGGCGGCGAGATTTTATTTTCGGCTCCCGGATCGAAACAATTTATGACGCGGCGGGTAAAGCTACAACGCAGAATGCATTAGCAGAAATATTCCCGAAAACTATTCAAAATATCCGATCGATATAGTTTCGTCGGTTATTCGCGGAAATAGAAGCCACTCTTTCTTCCTGGAATCGCCAAATTTCCGGAATCTTCGGGCGCACGCACACAGCGGAGAACAATTACCGCTAATTACATGCGCGCTCGCACGGGCTTTTCGCTCAATTATCTCGCGCGCTCGTCCAATTAATTTCGTGCATGTGGGTCTTCGTCGCTCGGCGTCTCTGTTTGCTCGGAGCCCACTTTTGAGTGTACAAACACGCGAAAAATCGATACATCCGGAGCGAAGTACTGCAGCGTCGTGCACGCAGGGGAAATGTCACACGGATATAGTCGCGGGTGAAAGGTGAAAATCCTCACGCCGGCGACGGGGAGTGCGAGTATTTTTGGTCGCGGCTCGTGTAATTTTAGAGCCGAGACTCGACCTTAGACGCGTCGTTAGAGCTGCCGCTCGACGTCGCACGTCCAGGCAGATGAATGGCGTCTCATCCTGTAATAGCGCCGATAGCGCATCGAGTTTTGCGAGCCGCAGAAAAATACCGTACGGAGCACAGAGAAAATAGTTAAAGGCGTTCAATTAGTGCCGGATTGCGAGAGAGCGCGCTTTTGTTGCGCACCTATACTAGTGTTCACTCGAATTCAGGAGAAGCTGCACAATGAGAGGGAGAAAGGCTCGAGCGGGCGAATGAATGAACGCAGGGCACAAACGAGACAAACTAATTTGTCTTCCCCCTCCCTCCTCCCCGGCTCTGTGCGCGCATTATGTTGCAGAGCAGCTAGTTCTCGGTGCAGCAAAAGTGTGTAGCCATCAGAGCCGAGGGAATTCCAAGTTTGGGATTGCTGCTCGAGTTTCGGGATTATCAAATTTTGATTCGGTCGCCCGCGATGCGATTCTTAATTGCGCTTTCTTGTCGATGCAGCGCGCAGTGCCGGTTAGCCCCCTTCGGATGAAAATTTATCTCTTGCGCGCCGGAAAGTTTTGGAAATATAAATTTCCATTTTTACGAGACACCCGTCGAACGCGCGTGAAAAATGCCCCGTTACGCAAATGCTCGCTGGCTGAAAAGCGTGTGCGAAAAACGTTGAAGCAAAGTGGGATTGAAATTTTGTCGTCCGAGGCTGTCCTCCCGAATTCTCCCGCGAAAATCAAGGCTTTCGAGAAGAGGTGCCGCAGCCTCGTTAGCAAACGAAACGGCGCTGCACACAATACTCCGGGCGTCTCGGCGTCGCACTTCCTCCGTTTGTCTCGCCAGCTGGAAAATGTGCCGTGGGTGCATCATTTGTACCGAGCCGTGGCAGTATAGCAGCAGCGACGTGTTCTGGGAAGCGCGCGGATGCAGATAGACGTGGCAATTTATTACGTGCCAGTAGACGACGACGACGACGACGACCCGGGTATTCGGTTAATTGTCGATGCCACTTTCTGCGGCTTCTCCATGCCGTGTGTACGCGAACATGGAAACTCGCGGCTGCGTCGAAAACTTACTTTCCCCAGCAGCGCGGCTCGTTCAGCGGGATTAATAAAGTTCTCGGTTGAGCGTCGGCGACGAAAAACTTTGCCGGGAGCCGACAAACAGCTGAGAGCTCCGCGCGGGAAGTACGGGGAAAAACATTTTCTCGAAAGCGTACCAGGCTCCGAAATTGCGCCCGCACCGCGGGGGTCCGCGTCTTATCGCCGGCGCGGCTCGAAAATTATCGCGCCCCACGCGAGCTCCAAATTAGAGCCTGCACTGCGCGAAAAATTCAACCGAGCGTCCCGATGTTGCATGTTATACGCTCCGGCGTAAAATTGCCTCGCGCGCGAAACGCCATCTCGGGATTAATGGATTATGCCATCCTGCGCGAATACTTCCCTAATGCTCTCGAATCCATTTCTGCAGGCGGCTTCAGGATTTCCGCGAGGAAGACGAGGTCGCTTCGGGCGTGGCAGCAAGACTCGGTGTGTGTGTATACGCGGCGGCGTCCGTTAAAGGGGATGTGCCGCGGCCAAATGGACTTGTCTTGTACGACTCGTCCTCGTGTTTTGCCACGGGTAATGGCTTTTTTACGCGGACACGCCAGCGAGAGATGTCATTGGGACTCTTCGAGTTTGACTCGCGCAAACGCGCGCCGTCGGAAAACGTTTTCTCGGAAGGAGGATATTATTCCGCGATCGAACGCGTCAATAAGGACGAATAATGCGGTGAAAAAGTCGAGGAAAAAGTCGAAGCTAGCAAACTGCAGTCGACGATCGATCAAGAGGCCGAATTCCACGACTGGAATTCCGCCAAGAGAGTTTCCACGCGCGCGCGAAAGGGAAGAGTCGCGAAGGAGACGCGAAATTTACGTGGCGCTTTTGCGTAATTTTTGCCCGCGTGACTGGTAACGAATATAACATTGTGATGCGCGCGTACCGCGTGTTTTCGACTCGGAGATCAATCGGAAGCTCTATATTCGCTCGCTCCGTTATATTTAATCGCCAGAGTCCGGGCTATAAGAGGAGCACTCGCGGATGGTACTTTGTGGAGCGCCGTATCGAATATTCCTCTCTCGACGGAGTATCTCGCTGTAGACGCGCGCGGCTGAATAATGCAGCGGAGGCTGATGCTTCGCCACTTTAAAATGAAGGACACACGTGGCATAAATATACGAGAGCGGTGCGGATCGATCCCTGGCGCCGCGGCCGCGTATGAATGACCTTTAGTCCTGCCAGCAGATTCGGGAAATGATCGTCAAAGGACTCGGACTGTGGAGTCGGTCCAAGATTATATTTCGCGCGTACTCGTAGCTCGGCGAAAAAAGAAAAGAGTTATGAAGAGTCGATCATTTCAGTCTCATGCCTTATTCACGAGAGAGCCAGTGGCAATTTCGCATCAGCGAGACGTCGATGCGAAAAATTCCGCATAGCCCGACTGCAATATTCAACGGCTCGTGACACATTCGCCGTTCATTCAGCTGTTGCCAGGTAGAATAAATAACGCCGCTCGCGCGCTAGAGAGAGAGAGAGAGAGCCGTGTCTGTACACATACACACAGCCGAGCGGAAGATTCAATTCCGATGTCTCGCCGGAAGCGACATTCGACTCACGTTGCGTTGCCGCCTCGCGTAGGTACACGGTTTTCTTTCTTCGAAATTTTCGATCTCGCGCGATGAAACTCGCCGAATAATTCATGCCGACCCCGCGTCCCTCCTTCGCTGTGTGTACGGTAAATATTATTGCGCGCAGCGCCGGCAACTAGCTGGCGTCTATAGGCGAGATACTGCAGCGGGGAAAAATTGCATAAATTTGAATTCCATCCCCCCGAAATTACATCGCGAGTCACCTGCCGCTCGAAAATGCCGGGCGAAATTACCCGCGAGCGCGCTCCAGTTCCGGAGCGTGTTTACGCTGGGGAGCATCCGCGTGTGCGTGCGCCTGAGTTTTGTTTGGGCGAGGAGCGAGCAAGTCTTGGGGGAGCAAACTGCTGCCCGGGTTCCGGCGGAGAGTTAAAATTCGATGGGACGATGCGTCGCGTCTTGGGGGGAAAAAGTCTTCTTCTAAAAATAATAGTCGAGAGGCCACGATTGGACGTACACCAAAAGCAATTTCCCTCCATTGACAAGTGGCGAGAGCAGTGCAAAAACCAGCGTCACTCGTCCCTGAACGCGTGCATGCACACAGAGAGCCGCGTCTTTCGCAACGTCTGCTGGATACCGTCGACTATAACGCGTGTGATCCGCACTCAAACTCAAACTCCCTCTCCTTTCCCCGTCCCCTTCCCCGTTGCGCCGTCTCGCGAGTAGACACCCACGCGCGCTAATACGTAATGACTCGCCGCCTCGCTCGCCGCCGCCGCCGATGACTATTATAGTTTCTTGACACACGATCGAAAATTCAACGAACCGCTCTCTATTATGAACTTGACGACGCCGTGTGCCTATAGTTTCGACGGGGAACTCGACTGCGGGGAAGGCGCTGCGTCGGTTATTTATAGGAGGATAGGAGGACGCCGAGTTGTAAAATAATTGTTTATGGAGGTGGCTTGCAAGAACCTTGCGCAGCTCTCCCGCGCCGAAGCCGAACTCATCCATTACCCGGCTGCCGCGCGACGCTCGCATATAATCACATGCCTCATGAGCGAATCGTCCTCCTCTTCAATTCCCGCGGCAATAAATTTCAAAGCAACGAAATTACCAGTTGTTGAGGCTCTCGCAAACATGCCACGAGGAAAGATTTCGAGCGAAAAGTCCGGAGGAGCAGAGCTGGCGCAGCAGCGACTGCATTATCGAGCGAGGGCGCGCGCAACGCCGCCGGAAATCGCAGCAGCAGCGGCGGTGGCAGAGAGAGGGATCGGACTTGCACGTAGCGGCACTTTCCCTTTCTGTTGACCGTGCGCTAGCGCTGCAGCCGCCGCCGCCGCCGCTGTTTCGCAAATTTCTTCCGATCGAAATTCCCTCCGCCGCTGCTGCTCCCTAGCCTATATGGAGCGCTCTGCGCGCCGCGTGCACGAGCCCTTCGAGAGCAGCCGCGTGAATTTGTATTCGCCCTTCGTCCGCTGCACTGCGCCGTCCTTGCAGCTGCGCGAGGGTGGAAGGATTTGACCTTTTCTGTTTTGGACTTTTAAATGTCGCTCGAATTTTTCAAGCAACTCGAAAAACCGTCACGGGCAAAGGGTTTACGAGCCTCTCTCTCGTCATGCGCTTTCCAGGAAACGATATATTTTTCGCTTCCGCCCCCGCCCTCTCGCGCTCGTGTTCCTCAAAACTCGCGATGTTCGATACATTCGTATACACGTACGCGCCGTAGCTAGTGCAGGGATAAAAATTTTCCCTCCGACACGCGGCCGGAGGTATTTAATCAAGGGGCATTCATCACATTTTTTTCGCCCGACTCGAATTTTCGGCGTTAACGAAATTTTTCGAGCCCCGCCGCTCGATCGATTCTCTCTGCGCGCAGTCTGTCTCTCTCTCTGGTTCACGAGCTCTTGCGGAGAAGTGTGGCGAAGGGTTTCCAGGGAAATCGACGGATGCGGGGGAGGAGGAAGCTATAAGTTAATGAATTTCCTCTCTCCGCATCTTTTCGCGCATCTGGGCCCCTCGTGCGCACCGGCAACGTCGCGAATTTCCGGCACTAGGCTGTTCATCGATCGCCGAGCTTCCCACGCGGCGCCAAAGACGCTTTTATTTTTGCGACGTATAGCTGCCTACTATATGTGTAGGCGCTTTACTGCTCTTGTTGTTTCTCCCTTGTTTATGCCTCGAGTTTGCTGCGGAAGGAGCTTAATGCACAGCTCCTGCAGCCCGAGTCGAGAATTATTATTCGTAAATTTAGCACTGTCGATAATTCAATAACGCTCTCTAACTCAAAATCTCGAAGAGCAGCGAGAATTTTTGCAGCGACGGCCAGGGAGCGAGTCGAGCAAGCCCGGACGGCGGCGGCGATGGCAGCAGCGAGCTATCGAGGGAACGAGAGAGCGAGAGAGAGAGAGCCGTACACAGCCAGCGCTCCGCACTGCTGCAACCGCTGCGTCGAGCTCCACTCCAAAATCAAAATAATTCATCCTGCACCGAGAAGGAACGAGCGAGGGAACGAGAGAGAGAGAGACAGTGCCAGCGAAGAAGAGCTCCGAAAAATCGCTCTCCTTTATTGTAACGCCGCCACACAAGCGCTCGCACAGTCCCGCGTGTGTGTGTGTGTGTAGCGCTCGGCGGGGAGAGCGAGCGAGCAAGAGAGAGAGAGAGAGAGAGAGAAGAATCGCGAGTGACTCGTGCGAGGCGCCGCCGCGCGCGCTCTCTACGACACGGCTACTATACGACTCTGTGTATGTGTGTGTACGCGCTGCTGCTCTCCTCCACCATCTCACGCACACACCAGCACAGGCCGAGATACTTTCTCCCCGCCGCCGCCGCCGCTGCCGTCGCCGTGCGAGTGTTATCCTCCGCCTCGTCGACGACGTCGTTAACCAGAGGATAACCAGCTGAATTTTCCAGCCCTGTGCTGCGTCGATGACTGTGACCTGCTGGACTGGCTGTTCGCGGAGAAGAGCGTCCCTCGTTTCGAGGTCGCCGTCGTCTCTGCCGATGCAGTGTCTCTCCTTCTGGCTTTAAAGGTTAAAGCTGCTGCTGTCCGGAGGGTGAGATTTTTTCCTCGATTTCCAACGCCTCGTACATCGGTGCAGTGTTTTTTTTTTTTTTTTTGAAAAGTGCGGTACAGTGATAAAGTGCGGTTTTCCCGGGGTTTTTCGCCAGTGGTCGGGAAGTGCTGTGCCGAGTTTTCCAGTGTTTCGGATGAATTTTCGCGGATCCGGAGTGGCCGGGACTTCGCGAGTGGAAAATCCGTGGAAGCGCGTTTTTCGGGCCGAGACCGACGGATTGTCAAATTTCGCGCCGAGCCGGTCAATTAAATCTACTTTTCGCGCGAAAATTCCGACGGGAAGTGCCTCTGGCGATTTTTTCAAAATAAGCCGTTTTCGACGCGCCGCAGCACCTCGCGACTAGAACGTCCCGCAACTCGGTCTTCGGCCCGCACTCGATACGATCGTTGGAAAAACTGTGCCGCAACGTACACGTCGTTAAAAATACTACTCGAATAAACACGAGGCTGCGAAATTCGAATTATTCGAAAATATAATACGCGTCGCGTAAGCGGCCCGATGCAGCCGTGGCGAGAGCGGGCAACGATCGATAGCAAAGGCATCCGCGCGCAGTGCAAGAAAAAAAAAGCGTCGAGTGAAACCCAATTAAACATATTTTCCGAGGTGGCTACTCTCCGGGCGTGAGTGACGATCAATACGAAGCAGCGGGACGAGAGGAAAAAAGGAACGAGTGAAAATTCTCTCTCCTTGCATCAGCCCTCTCTCTCTCTCTCTCTCTCTCTCTCTCGCTCTCTCTGATTTATCGCGAGCAGAAGCGAAAGAGAGAGAGAGAGAGAGAGAGAGAGCGAGAGACCGCGCGCGGCTATAGAGAGAAGAGAACGACGAGCGAGCGGACGGACGAACGAACGGACGCTTCCAACGAACTATAAATAAAGATAACGTGTGCGCGTGTTGGTGTGCTCCGGGCTGATTAATGCCAAAATTAACGCGGAATCGAGTAAAGAGCTGCTTCGTCGCTCGCCGTCGCTTCTCTCTCTCTCTCTCGTTTTTTTTCGCCTGCATAAACGACTCCGTGGAAAAGTGTGCGGTTCCGAGTTTTGCTGTGCTCCGGGGAGAAATACCGTTGTACTCGTAGTTGCTGTGTGTGCAGTGCGCGAAAAACGAGCGGAGTTTCGCTAATCGTTGTAGCTGCTGCTGCCGCTGCTGCTACGAGAGAGCTGAGTCAACCGAGCTCTCTGTGTGTATAGTGCCGCGCCGCCATTTCGTGCTTCTTTCTCGCTCGCTCGCCCGTACGGAGACTCTCTCTGCGACGAGGCTTTTTGCGAGGTTCGTCGAAATTCAAAAATTCAGTGCTGTGCTCGTAGGGGCTGCTGGACGCGTAAATTTTGGGAGGGCTGTCATTTTCGCGAACTCGCTGTGTTCGTGCGGAAAATTCAGGTTTGTCGAACGCAGTGCGACGGTTTTCTGGTGCCTCTGGCTGAATCCCTGCCCGGAGACTGCGAGAAAGTGCGAGTTGCGTGGCAAAAGTACAAGTTCCGCGAAAGTGGATTTTCATCGACGAAACAGTGAAATTAGCAAATTGCACGGCGAGCTGGTTCGGAAAATCTACTTTTCGCGAGAAAATTCGGGCGGGAAGGGACTCTAAGGATTTTTTCAAATTTGGCCGTCTTTACGCGCGGGACTTAGTCGCTGCGGCCGCCTGCGCGGCGAGAGACAGACAGCACCGAGGCTTCGCGTTGCGAAACGTAGCGATTCCCGGGGCCTTTTCTGCATTGAACTGGATTTTCGTGCCTTCTTGCCCATTCGCCTCTTACGTACGGTGGAAAAAAATTGATTTTTCGAATTTTCAGTCTCGCTTTACCTCGGAAAGTAAATCTGATTGAAGTGCGTACGAAGAAGCTCGGGCGCAGATCGCAGTGGTAAAAATAACGCCTCTATCAAAGTCCGTTCATCCGAACTTCCGCATACTCCACTCCGAAAGAAGCTCTCATTGGAATCGCTTTCCTAGTCGCGTCGCAAAAAAGACGATTAGAAAAATCGGATTCCTCGAATTCTCACGAAAAAGACGCTCGCGATAAAGCTGCTGCGCGATGAGAGTTCCATCTTAATATCTCTCCTCGCGAGGAGTTCAGGCAGTGCGTTACATCTAGCGCTTCTCATCGCTTTATCGCAGCTGCACATACGCAACCGCTCGCTCGCTCGCTCGCTGTGCATGAATCAGACTGCTTCCTTTTTTTTCCCTCGACCTTGTGAGCTTGTCTGCCGCCGTCTAGTCTAATTTCTTTGAAAACTCTCGCCCGTGGCTTTTTGCGCGGCTCTCGCTCTTCCTCTGTACTGCGCGGATGCGTGCGAACGAAAATTCCACTGCAGCGTCTGGCTTTTTTCTGCCGATGGACGATACCAAAGAGCCGTGTGAATGCTCGATTCATCTCTTTTCCATGCAGCCAGCCGCCTTCGAACTCTCGAACAATCCTCCCGCGCACACATGCACTCGCGCCGAGTGCGTCTCTTTTTGCCAGCCGAGCAAACATTCGCAGCGGCGGCGGCGGCGGTGCCGTTTTCATGTAAATTTCGGCTTTGTGCGATCTTTAATCGGAGCCACGCAGCCGTCGGTGTGTGCTTTGGAGTCGGAGGAGAGCAGTGAGTCAGTGCGCTACTGCGCAGCTCGCTTGTTTGGACAGTCGCGGCTCTGCGGGCGTTTTATTCTATTATTAACGTATCGTTCTTTCCTGCCGATCGGAATTCATAAACGACCTTGCTCGTTTTTCTCCCCGACGGGCGTGCGGAGCGCAAACTCGAAAATCAATTACTCTCCGCCAACAATACCAGGCTTTAATTAACAAAGTACGAGAACAGCTTCGGGCTGCCTGGCTCAAAGCTCAATTCCGAAAGACAAAGTCTATCTCGCTTACAGCTCCGGAATGGAATCAAAGTCGGCATAGACGTAGAGAGAGAGAGAGAGAGCGCGGAGCGAGGGTTAGTTATCTTCCGTGCGCCATTCGGCGCTATCGGCGCAGCGGTGTGCGGCGGCAGGAGCGAAGAAGAGAGCCGAGAGATAAGCGCGCGCGAGGTCATTCGTCGCGACCCGATAGACGCAGATTAGCGCCTAGTCTCTATTATACGTCCAGCGCGCGCATAGCAGGGGTGTAGAGGCGCAGAGTCGATCGCCGACGAGTGTATCGCTCGGGGTTGCGCATTGCGAAAGACTACTACGTGACGAGGCGTTTCCCGAGTCAAACCGGTTCGACGACGCGAAATCCACGGGCCATTGTGTGCCACGGTAGTATACTACGAGAGCCCGATTATTGTCGTTTTTGCTTCTATGCGCGAAAATGGGGAGCAGTGCATCGGCGAAAGAATCGCGAACTCGTTCGCGGCTGCAGCGCATACAGGAACAGCGGCCTTTGTTTGTTGTTATTATTGAATTTCGCGTTGCATAAAGTTATTTCATTATCGTCGTAAATGAATTATGATTTCGCGCAGGCTATAAACGCGCGCAATGAGCGAGCTTGTGTGCATTGTTATAGGCGTGCGCGAGAAGGAAGCTCTCTATCTCGAACAACGAGTGCTTAATTACACGTCCTAATGTCGCTCGTCTGCCCGAAATTTAATGAAATATATCTGAAGCAGTTTCCCGGATGCGAGATAGCAGCTCCGTGGCGGCTTAAGCACACAGGCTCGCCGTAATAGCCCAGCAGCACAGTATCGGAGGCGCATCTCTGCATCCTGCTCTCGTCTTGTAAAACGAGCGAGCCTGGGGAAAAATCGGCGTCAGACGCGCAATCTTTTAATAGGAATCGATAAGCCGTTCTCGGCGCGCGAATTGATTGAAACGCGCGCGTTATTACGAAAAGCGCGGAGCAGCGGTGCTGCATACGTGGGAAAGGCATTTTTCCCTTTCCGCGGCTGCTGCAGCTCGTGTGCATAGGCATACGTCGAGGCATATACGTACACACACTCGGTGCAGTGGGAGCGACGATATGGCGGGAGGAGAGGCATTGAAAGGCGGCATTGAAGGACCTTCGCTCGTGACGCGGCTGCGGCTCTCGATTTCTCGCGAGTTACGTCAGATCGGCATCCCCCCCTCGGCGCTGTGTACACATTTTCATTAGCATAAAAAGCCCATCCGCAGCTCATGCGTATACGGAGTGTGTTGTGCTGTCGCGCTGCGAGCTCTACTCTTGGAAATTAGAAACTAGGAAACGCAAAAACCCACTCGTTTCGCTCGACATGATCCCGTTTTTCTCTCTCTCTGTAGTCTCGTATACTAGCAGTAGCTCGTATCGCGCGACTATCGAAACACTCGTACCGCTGTTGCGCGGCGGCTAAATTGGGCAAGGATTTATTTTTAGCGCGAGCGTTTCGATGGATTACAGTCGTGTACAGTGGAAATGCTAATTAGTCGAATGGAATTACACGCTCGACCCGTTTTCCCAAACATCGCAGGAATTTTGCAAACCAACACCTATAGCTTATTATAAGTAGTGTATCCGAAACAATGTGCCCTGCATACTCGGCATTGATGATAAATCGGACGACTTCCTCCAACGCGCGAGATAAATTATATATCCGCCGTAAACAAACGAGTCAATGCTCGTGGAATTGGCACGAGAATTCGCCCGTTATATTAATAAGCTAGCGTCTATTTTCGTGCGTTACACCAGCGCGGCTATTCCTACGTGCTCGAAAAGAGCAGATTCTCTCTCTCTCTCTCTCTCTCTCTCTATTTACATCGCCCGAGGCACCCCAATTCCGCGCTACACACCCCTCAGCCCGAAAAGTTCATTCCTCGACCTACACAAGTTCGCGGCAGCAGCTGACAGCCGCTTTCCCTGCGACGCCTCGACAACAAGTTGCTGTATTTTAATAGCTATCGTTCGCGCTGATAAGATATGAAAAGCCGCTGCCGTTCCTCCTCCTCCTCCTCCTCCTCCTCCGAGAGAGACTTAGAAGTCGTGGGCGGGAGAATAGCGCGCAATTTGCGCGTCCACTGCGCGGTGAGGGTAATAATAGAATAACACTAGACTCGTCGTGTGGGAGTAGGATTAGCAGCTGTCGCCTACCCACCAGCGATTTCGAATAACGATTTTATCGTCGTTCGTTGGCTCGGTCTACTTTTCGGCGAGGCCACGCGATCGAGCGGTTCCGATGCGAGTGGAATCTCATTGAGGAACGTCCGCGAGAGCCATTCATTAGCCGAGTATTGTAAAAATGTATCGGAAATTGATTGTTTGGGCGGGACACGCTTCACTCGACACACAAACACTCGACATCACTTTTCTCCCGTTTACAGGAGGAAATAAAAATTCTAACGATCTCCCTCTGCTTTATTTTCCAGGTGCCAGTCGCAGATCAAAGCCAGAGCCAAGTAATCAGCCCGACGAATCGCACGAGGGCGCCGCCGTCAGGTGTCAGAGTCCCTCGTCTCGTTATAACAGCCGAGGCGACAACGACAACGACAACGACGACGACGACTATACACAAGCCAGCAAAGCAGCAGTAGCAGCGGCACTGCTGGATGAAATGACAGTGAGACAAAGAGAGTCGAGGCGATGAGGAGGCCGAGGTGTTTCGCGCGCAACCCGCTAACGCTTATAAGCTGCAAAAGAAGAGCCGGCGTCCGAGCGCAAGCAGGATGAGGCCTCCGCTCGACGACAATACCGATACGCTCTCGCGACTTGCGTAAGGTTGAAGAACCTCGTCTTCTCCTTATTCTTCCTCTTCTTCTCCGATGATTTTACCTCTCGTTTTGTTCCTCGCAGAACAAGAGTAAAATCCCGGTACGCGCGTCAATTTGAATTTGAGAATTTTTCCATCTCCGTCAGACTTATACGACTCGCGCTCGACAGCAGCTGTGCTAAGGCCGTTTCGTAATCTTTGAAAAGTATCGAAAGCCCGTTGGCTGAAATAGAGCCGTCTGAAATACGGCGTGTTTGTGCTGCGCACACTGGACAGCTGGAAAACTCAGGTCAGCGGCTCGTTAGCGCTGTCTCTCCCGCAAACAAGCGACGTCCTTGTTCTCCGCATGCGACGCGTCAAAAAGCACGAGACGGATGCCGCCGTCTACCGGTCGCTCGAAAAAATTATTTTCATACTCTGGATTGCTGGAAATCCTTCCATTCACAAAGCAAAAAGCAGCCATTCGTAATCTCGAATAACATCGGAAGCCGGCGCGTGGTGATTTCACTAAAACCTCACGCAAAAAATACACAACTACGGTCGGGAATGACGTGGCGCCTTTTTATATCCAGCTTTCCTTATCTCTCCTGGTTTTGGTAAATACCTACACTCACGCGCTTTCATTTATCGAACTAGACACGGCAGCTGCCTCCTCATAACACAGACGCCTACGCGTTCGTCTTCCCGAAAAGAGAGACTCTCGAAATTCCCCGCAATTTCTTATCGGTATCCTCTGCGCATTGTGCGCCGTATCGCGAATCTCGAGTCGCTCGTAAAAAGTTTGTCTATACAGCGCTCGGAGATAAGGAGGTGTATACCTGAGAAATTCAGCGAACCGAGCCGCGCGCGCGTGTGTGTGTGTGTGTAGCAATTCCCGTCGCGCGGAGGAGATAATAACGTATAATTCGATTTATAAGCCCGCTACAGCGCGGCAGCGAGTTATCGGACCGATCGATGCGGCCTTCGATTTTTCCGAGAACTCGCGGCAATCAAAACACACGACTCGGGGCTCCCGCATTCCTCTCGCCTGACTGTGATATACGATAATCCGTTTTTTCCCAATATGCGTGTAATTGCTTCGATTTTTTGACGATTCTCATCCGTAACGTTTTTCCAATTTCCAGAGCGTGAGCTGGGACAAGCAGCAGCAGTAGCAGCAGCAGGACGCAAAGCAAAGGTGGCACGTGAAAGGAAGCAGGAAAACAAGCGCAGACAGCGACAGATGCTAA
This sequence comes from Pteromalus puparum, assembly GCA_012977825.3. Taxonomy (NCBI): domain Eukaryota; kingdom Metazoa; phylum Arthropoda; class Insecta; order Hymenoptera; family Pteromalidae; genus Pteromalus; species Pteromalus puparum. Next base: position 58,714,743 of record CM053171.1, read on the forward strand.
TCGACGGAGCTCTCGAGTGCGGGTGCAGTGCGCGACATGTTTGTGTGTAAATAAGGAAAGAGAGCGGCTTCGGCAAAGTGCAGTGGCGACGGGGCTCGCGAAAAATGAAAAGAAAGTGGGTTCAGTGAAACCGAGGGAAGAGAAATACACGCCGCACGCACTCGAGAAAGGGAGAAAGAGCGAGAGGAGCAGCAGCGAGGAGATAGAGATATGCCTTATCGAGCCTGCGACGCCTGACAGAGAAAGAGAGCGAGATACACTCGGGGAGACAGAAAGAGCGAGAAAGAGATAGGCACAGCACACTCGTGAAGCGCGCACATACATGACATATACATCACATATGTGCGCGGCTGGAGATACGCGTGGTGTGACTATTGCAGCAGCAGCAGCGCTAATACACAAGCGACCGCGTGATCGAGTTCACGCGGCGTCCTCGTCGCCCAGGAGGAGAAGGAGGACGACGTCGAGGAGTCGGTGAACGAGTCGATACCTCTCGGCCGCACGGGCATTACTATTCTTCGCACCGGCGGCCGCCTCGAGCACCCTCACGACGCAGCTGACGTCATTACGTAAGTACCTACTCTACTCTACTCTACTCTACTCGTCCAGCGTTATCCTTTTTTCACCGATCGGGCTAAATTTAGGATCCAATCGCCGCGATCCATTCTCTCTCTCTCTATGTACGAGATTGCGATTCTCCGTGAGATAAGAGCGTCTGTATCGACGAAAAATAAGGAATAAATACGCGCAGCGTGGAGGGGGCTGCGATAAGATCGCGCGGGCTCTCTCGTGATTCCTTCTCTCGGGCCTCGTCTCGAGCTGCGTGCGCTCGTTATCGTTACGGCTATACGTGTAATAAAGCCCGTATCTCGTTTTCTTACTCCGCTCCTTCTCTTCCTCCTCTTCTAGTCTACGCGAGGCACGCACTCCCCCGCTCGCTCTTTTTCAGACTGCAGCCGCAGGTACGTTCTCTTGCGTATACCTGCGCTTTTTTGTCTCGCGCGATAAGGGATTTGATTTCGGCGGGACCGTCGTCATCGCGTGAGCCGTTGTCGTACGTTACGTATCCAGCCCACGCCGATTACGTATTGTGCGCTGAAAAATTATTTTGCATAATTATCGCCTACTTTTCTCCACGCGACGCTGCGAAAAAAAAACTGCTCCTTTCGAAATTTAGCCGGCGTCGGTTAATTGCTGATTAGGCCGGTCACACACAGTGTAACCCAGATTTCCCGGCAATTTATAATACATCGCGCACGGCAGATCGGCCGCGATAAATAACGCGAGTTCAATAATTCAGCGCTCGGGAGATCGAGGAGCCAATCTTGGAGCACAGCATAACGTTGGTTCACGCGAGCCGCCTATTTTTAGTCTCACCTTTGGAGTGTAATATTGACCACGTGGCAGCAGCTGCTGCTGCGCTCGAATAAAAAAGCCCGAGCGTATAGGTATACATCAGAGTCGCGAAGCAAAGGCCCCTCTCGCGATGTTTACGCTACTGTGTACGGCTGTACGCGCTCTCGCGCGCCAGCCCTTTTCCCGACGGCTGACAGTTCCGCTTTAATGCGCATCTCCCTCTCTCTCTCTCGCTTGGAATAGACGATGGCAGTTCGGGAGAGCGGTCAACGCTTTGGATTTTTACGCCGGCCGACGGCGCGCGGATAATTATACGCACCGCGGCGTTTGAATTGCGATGATTCACGAGCCTTGTGCAGAGAGGCGGACTCGGGCTCTCAAGTGTTGTCGATCACTCGTGTGTCTGACGTGGCTCTCTTCCTCCCATAGTGTTTTTAGGATGATCTTACGGAATTAAACGAGCGAAATTTGTCGGTTCGTCAGCGAAGAAAAAAAATGCAATCGCTATTTCTCCTCTACCATCCCCGGGGCGTCGTTCATTAGCTTTGATTAAAATTCACGAGCTGCAGCTGCGCAGTATCCCAGATTCTCCTTGTTCGCGGATAACGGAAAAAGCGGGCGCGCGGCTAGATTTATTTTCCGGCCCGCAAATATAACGAGCGAGCTCGCAACAACACATTCGAGGATTTTTGAGTCGCCCTCCCGGGAAATGTCGATCTATCGGAGCGGCGACCTCGGCGGCGATTTTCAGACCTAGTTTCTATTCGGAGAACGCGCGCACGGCGGCGGCGACTGCCTGGGAACTCGTAGAATGGAAATTGCGCTCGATCGTGCAATTTCGAGAATCGACGCGTTGCCGAATCGTCCTTTTTTCCTTTGCGAGGCGGAGGTGTTATGTCGGCTCATCGCCGTCAAAGTGGGTTACGAGACTCGTAAGCGCGCTTTCGATTTCCAATTAACTAATGCGACCTACCAATCACTCGGGGCGAAAAAAGCGCGCATCATTGTGCAGCCGATGGAAACAATCGCCGTCGCTCTTTGTAGCGCTTCTGTGCAGCAAAAATTCCTAATGGCACCGCGCCTGTCATAAGCGACTCGTGACTCGTTTTTTTCCGAATGGCTTCGAGAAACGCGTTTAACGTATTTTTTTCTTTCCTTAATCAGCGACGTCTTTGCCGGCCGGGATCCGCGCGGCGAGTGATTAATTTTCCGTTCCGCGAAGAGGAAAAGTATAATAATCCGATTCGCGTTCCATTTGTAGACGCCCGGTGGCTTAGAATTTAGAGCGATGGCAGAGCGAAGTGAAGTTGATTGAATAACATAGGAAGTCATCTATTCATCCGCGTCTGTCCATGTCGGGCTGCTCTGTATATCTCGTCGAGTCGTCGGGGGCCGAGGCGCGCGCTTGTCCGGCTGTATCCTTTTCAGTTTATTTAATTGATTCCTGCATTCGAAGCTTTCGCAATTTCCCCCCTTACTTGCAGATTCTTTTTCCAGCTCTGCATACACGTACCGTTAGTGTCTTTCTTCGAAATTGCATAATGCGCTATGCGTGTCTGTAAGTGACCCGGCTTCCTTCGCCAGAGAGTCGCGCGCACACACGCAGCTACACGACGAAGGTCTTAACGAGCTTACCATTGTTTTCGCTTTACTTCTTTTCCTGCCCTTAATTAGCCTCGCCGATCTAGCAGCCATCCGTATAACATCGCGTATTCGCGTATATCGACTTCGGAATCCACGCATACTAGGAACACGACATCAGACCGGGGACGGCTCTCGCCGAGGCTCTCGCACATTAATAAATCGCGAAAGACACGAGGAAGAGTGACGTTTATCGTCGATCTCTATCTCCCTCGCACCACCTTCATTGTGTCGTATTACGGCAGGCAGCGCCTGGGGGGAAATAATGGAGCGCGGCGTTTTTTTTTTTTACGGATAATACGCGCTACCTACAAAGTTCATCCTCCCGTCGGCGCCTCATTGTGTACCCACTCTCTCCTCGTAATTTCGTAAACAATTCGCGTGCGACAGTAGAGAGAATCACGGCTCTCTCTCTCTCTGTGTGTGTGTGTGTGTGTGTGTGTGTGTTTATATGTACATGTATAGAGCGGAGACGCGAAGAGATGAAAAGCAGGATGTTCCCAGGAACAATCGCGTTACAGTCGACTCGACTCATTTTCAAATCCTCTCGCTCTACGAGAGCTGAGTGTACACTCGCGGTGAATAACGCGCGACCAAACAATGGCGTATACATATAGTCGTATATAGTGTCGTTATCGATCGCGGCCTCGTCGCTATCGTTAGCTGCCGTTCTCGCTGTCTCTCGGCGTTCTCTTTTAAAGGGACAACGTCGACGACGACGACGTAAGACGCCGAGGAGCGCTGCTGCCGACTCAAAGGAATTCCTCGCTGTAGTCGCGCTTTTGTGCAGCGGGATTTTTCCGGAATTTCATATCGGACGCCGCGGGCTATTGTGCGTGCGTGGATTTCGGACGGACGCGATGGAAGATTAATTTCGCCGGGGGAATCGCGTATAGAGCGTTGGAATCTCCGCAAATTGCGAATCCGAATGAGCCGCAGAGTCGAGGCGCACCTGCGCGCAAAGAACCACCGCGTGTTCTCATAAAAAAATCATTAGCCAAACAAACGACCCTCATCATCGGCGGCAGCGGCAGCAGTATAGTAGTAGTCGAGAGCAAGGTGTCTCTCTCTCTCTCACGCACCCTTCGCTCGTCTTCCGGCAGCGGTAGAGTCTCCCGTCCCCCCCGCGGTTTTTCGGCTTCCCCACCACGCACACGCGGTCAGGGTCACGGACGACTCGCCGCCACGCAAGAGGTGCTGCTGCTGCTGCTGCATTCGGTGCGGTCAGAGCTTTTGTGTGCACGCGTCTACTCCCCCTACTCTCTTCTCGGCTGCGCTAGCGTCGACCCCCTTCCCCGCCCGCGAGAGTCGATAATTCAGGAGACTCCAAGTTTCGGGAGGGGACTCCCCCGTGCTCGTACGACGCCGAGTCCTTGAAAAGTTTGAGAAATTTTCGGCCGCGTTTTCATTCACCGCTCACGCGACGCAGCTCCGCGCGTGCTTAATGAAGTCGGTCACAAGCTCTTCCACCGTCCCTAGCTCTCTCTCTCTTTGGCAATATCGAAATCGGCGCGTGTTTAGCGTGTCCGGGATGAAAAAACGCGCGCGGGCGATTCACGTAGATGCACTTTGGCGCGTCTCCAATTAATATCGGACCGTCCCCCGAAATTTCGATCAACTCTCCGGAGAGAAGTTCCAGCGCTGCTGCTGCTACTGCTGCTGATCGGACACGTGCGAGATTCGCGGATTCAGCGCTATAGAAAGTTTCTTGGCTGTCGTCGCGGTCTTGGCGAATGCCAAGAGTTCCTCGGACGCTGAACTGCAGCGCGGCGCGGCGCGCGTATTTCTGGCGCGGATTATAGTTTTGTAAGAGGCTGTAGTTCCTCGGGTGTACGCTTTATTTATTTATTTATTTATAAAGCCGCGCCGGCCGTGAATGACGGATATCGCATAGAGCGAGCGAAAGAGAGGAATTATGCAACGCCGGAGAGGAAAAAGATCGTTACGCTTTCCGGCCTTGGAGCGTCGGCGGTATCTCTGCGTTCAATTTCTCGGACGCGCGCAGATTTTCCATTCCCGAGGCGAAACGACGATCGGCGTTCGAACTCGTATAAGCTCGTATAAGTAGTAGAAATATATGAGCCGCGTGACTCACCTCGAAAATAGAGAGATACCGCGCCGGCTCTGACCCTGTGACTGCGATTAGGTATTCGTTAATTGACGCCGGATATACGTATATAGCCTGCGGCAGCGGCGATAGTTCATTATCCTCGTCGTCTGTCTCTCTCGCTCACGGACATCCAAGTAGTATACAACGTAGTCTTCGAGTCGATACTCCGATACCCGTACACGGGTACGTGCAGTCTGGCCGGGTCGTCCGTTTCTACTTGCGCCCGGTCGCGTAATTACGCAACCGAGCCTGTGCGTGTTTCTCGAATCCAACGAATGAAAAAATAAAGGCAGCGGCATAATTGCATGCAGCGCAGCTTCCGAGTCGGCGAGCACGGCGGAACTAATTCGCGCGAACAAAGCAGACGCCGCCACCCCGTACACGCGCAAAAATAATAATATCAACGATTTCGCCTGGCCGCGGAGAACGGAAAGCGAGCCGCGACTGCTAACGAGATTTTAATATCTTTTTCACGAGCGCGTACGCACGCGTGTGTGTACATTTTTATGTAAACACACCGATCGCTCGGGCTCGGGCGAGTGTACGCACACACACACACACACAGAGTCGGAGCGCACGAATAATCCAGCTCGAGATGTCGACCTTGCCTCTCTCGTCCGGCATTGTTTTGACAATGGAAGAGCCGCGCTGCGGAGGCACGACCTGACGCAATGGCGCTGGCTTTTTTTTGCCCGATGCGCGATCGATGGGCGTAATAACCACACGGCGCCAGCAGCGAGCGCCGAAAATGTGGGTCGTGCGCGCGCGCCCGTGTGTATACTGTATCGGCGATGAGGATGATGCTTCTGCCAGAGAGGAAGAGAGAGAGAGGGAGATCGATGTCTATCCGCGTCTGCAAATTTACCGCGTCCGGGATTAACTTTGGACTTTCGGGCTCAAAAGTGACGAACTTAAATTATGTATCGGCTTCGTGGAAGCAGCGACGCAATTTAAACTTTTCGAGAGATGCGAGGAGTGTACGAGAAGGAGATACGAGAGGCAAACCGAGTTCAACGCGGTACACATTTACACAAAACGCGAGAGAGCTTGCGTTCGCCTTTTAGAAATGATTTGCCAGAAATTCCCTCTATTTAGATTCGGAAATTCGCTCGGAGTCATCCCGCTCTCAGCCGCTCCAAAAATACACTCTCTTTCTCCGTTCTCCGTATGCGAAGCCCGCGTGTCTGGTGCGATCTCCCCCACCCCCTCGCTGCTATCATCAAAAATTCTCCAAGACCATAGAGCAGTAGGTAGTAGCAGGCGGGCAGGCGGCTACAGCTCGGTCTCCCGGCGCATGCGCAGCCCGATCGCGCGCCACGCCGCAGAGCGGCGCGACTATACCGTGCACCATAGGCCGTGGTTCGCTCGCGCGCTGCTACACCACAGTCCGGCTACCTGTCGATTCCTAACCTCAAACGTCAACGTGATCGAGCAACTCCACGGGACACGCGCTTTCTTTCTCCGCATCGAACTGCAATATCGGAGTTGCGCGGGCGCGCTCGCGATTCGGGCTCGAAGTGTGCCGTCAGCCGTGTGTTTTTGTGCAGTGGGAATAGCCAGAGCAATAGTGCGGGCTGCATACAGTGTTGATCATCCCGGTGTGTGTGTTCGACGATCTGCCGAAGAGAGCCCGGCAGCATGACGAGTTAGCGCGAAGATCGACGCCCAGTGAGACAGAGAGAGAGAGAGCGTTTCCCAACAGAGCCGGGTCGGGGTTATGTCCCGGCACGATGGACATGTAAGTCTCCTCGAATTTTCAAGCCGACCACGTGCAAATGTCCGCACGAACCGGCGAGAGGCACGTTTTCTCCGAGTCGTTGCCACGCTGGAACGACACGGTGATATCCGAGCCCCCGCGCCACTCCACTTCTGCTGCTGCTGCTGCTGCTGCTGCTGCATGTGTGCGTTCGTTGCGTGTCGACGCGAATCGGCCTCTTTCTCCTCCTCTCCCGCTACCGCCACCGCCGCCGCGTGTTTACACGGCCGCTGCGACTCTGGTTTATTTACCGGGAGAGAGTCGGCGATTTCTTCGCGAACCTGTTCTCGCCGAGCGTGTAACGGAAAATTTTGAATTTTTCGAATGTGTTTATCTCCCGCTACAGCGGCGGCAGCGAGTAACGCGAGATGGCGAAAGCTCGAGTGCGCGTGTGAATGCGAGCGAGGCGTTGTTGCAGAGAGAAAAACAATAGTGGGAGTGAGGACGAGGGGAAGAACGCGTGACCGAAAAAGAGCTAGCCGGCGCACAAAAACGACTGACGTCACGTTCCACGGGTATATATAGCTCCGAAGAAAGCGAGAGAGTCGCGGGGGATTTTCGCGCAGCGGCGGCATCGTTATTCAAAAAGTTAACCGCGCGCGGCGGCGGAGGCGGCGGCTTGCCGGAGTATACGGGGCGAGAATTCAAATCTCCTTTGGCAATCGGTCACTCTGCGTGCCCGTAAACTCGCGCTAAGCATGAAAAAGCTGTTTACCTCTCTCGCCCGGCGTTTTAAAGCCCGGCGCCGACAAATAGCCTGCACTCGGGGCTTTATTTTTCCACTTGGGCTCGGGTCGAGTTGGCAACGCGCGAAAATGAATCGATCGTTGTTTGTTGTCGCGGCGAGTCCTTGATAGGGACGCGACGAGCGATGCACGTTGGCCCGGGTACGCGGGGGTTGTTCGTCAGGCTTCGCTTCGGTAGCTCGCGAGATATCACGTGTAGCGACGATTTCAATTCACAGGCCGCGGGGTTACGTAAAATTTTACGTAACTCAAAATTTTATCTCGGCTGACTGCGGCGGTGGCGGTGGCGGTGTGACGAGTAAGCACCGGGCCAACCGTTCTCTCCGATGTGTTTTCGAAAAACTCCGGGTCGTCGATAGCGCACCTATCAATGGGATATTAGTAAACACTCGATGCCGGCATCAAAGTCCGAGCGTATTTATATCCCGGTCCCCTCGGTTCATTATGCCCGTGTTTAACAACATTCGAGGACACGTGTAAATATGTAACCTTGGAAAATATCCCTTCTCGCGCAGAAAAACTGCCCCGTATAAAAAGCCTAATTAGAATATTCCGCGTACGCGTGCTTTGCAGATAATCAAGGGACAGCGTGCGAACGCGGCGTAGCGCCTGCAAAAAGCGACTCGTCAGGCATGCCAAGGTCGGCTCTCCTATCCCGCGAATTTCCTCGTCCTAACGAGCCTCGCCGGCCGCCGTTCGACGTTTATTCTCGGGACTCTGCAGCCTCGCGATCATTTAGGATTAGCCGGGCCAATTTTTCAGGGGATAATGCGACGCCCGCACTTTTTTTTCGCGTCCTCTCCGCTCGGGCTTTATTTATACCCGCGCCATTGTGAGAGCGCTTCTGCCGGAAAAATATCAACATCGTAAATATTTACGACTGCGCGAGCCGGAGGCGTGGGATAATTTTTTGAGCTCCTCTCCGACTCTCTCCGGCGAGAAGCTTTTATACTCGCGGCTGTCGATGTATTCTTCTTTATGAACTGCTCCGCCGATAAAATGTTTAACTGCCGGGGATGAAATTTAATCGCATCTCGCGCCTAGCCGGGAAAAAAGTTTTTTCCTGTTCCACTCGTATTTTTATATGCTCGCCTATGGCGGGAGCGTAAAGTGCGTGAACCTGGGCGTGAAAAAAAATAGTTCGTCGGATCCATCTCGGCTGTTACTACTGAGATAAAAAACTCGCCGTTTGCGCGTTATCTCTCTTTCCTCGCAGCCGCACACGCAGGGCTCCTTGAACTTGTAGAGCACCGGCGGACGAGATATAGACGGAGAGTCGAGCGAGCGAGCGAACGTACGTTCCCCCCCCCCCCGATCTGCGCAAGTTCGCGCGAGGCACACTAACCTAACGTAACGCCGCTGCAGTCTCGCTGTCTTTCGCTCGGCGCGAGTTATGTGAGTGTGCGTGTGCTCTAAAAATAGGACAATGCCGTATAGCGCGATTCGATGCGCGACCGAGGCGTACCGATCGTGTGGCAGCGGTATACACACGTACCTATATCTGCAGAGCTGCGCTGCGAGCGAGCTTATACAATAAACATGCACACGGTACAGGCTCGGTCATTTCAATATTGCTCCGCGCGAGCTTGTGTGTACGTGTAACGAGCAGCGCAGCACATGTCACGATCTTATCGTCGTGTAATTTGTAATTTCAAACGTTTCTTCGCATGTATATACGTAGGCACGCGCGAGCGAACAATAAAGCAACCTATCGCCGTTGAACGATACTCGGTCGCGATAAGCGACGATTGCCCGATACCGGGGAGATTTCCCTGCTCGCTTGAGCGAATTTTCAATCGTTTTGCTCATTAACTTTTTAGGACGACGCTGATGCACTCCGCAGCGCAGATCGATCGCGCGCTGATGTTGAATCGTCGCGCGTTTCGAGAGCTCCTCTAACTTTCCTCCTCTCGCCGTGTATACGAAACATCGGTAGTAGATAAGTATAGAGAGATCGCGGGAAACTCGCAACTTTCCGGGTGCCTAGCGGACTGGAAAAGTACGGGCAACTCTGTCGGAAAAAAAAGTAAACAAACTTGGCAACAATCGTTAGGTTCACACAATACAGATGTTCCACAGCTCGCGCGAGTTTATTAAGTAGCAGCGACGCGACGCGGCTGATTAATCCTTGTATTCGCGCAGAAGAAAAGTCGCGACGCACTCGAGTCGCGCGAGCGTAATAAACAAAAAAGGGAAGAATCGTTGCGGAGCGACGACTGCGCTCGTTATATCGCTCCCCAAGTCGAGGACGGGAGTACACACCTCGCGATAAGCGACGTAAACATCGAGCAGGGGAGACGGGGGTATGAGAGAGCCACTTGTGCGAGAAACCGGAGCAGAGGGAGAAAAATGAGGAGGAGGGAAACGGGGCCATTGAATTCCTCGCGCGCGCATTGTCGAATTTCGAGGCCGGCGATCGATGATGCGAGCCAGCACTCCATCCAGCTCTGCTCCACCTGCGAGTCGAGATTTTCGCTCCGCCGGGAATCCCGAAAGAGAGAGATCATCGCAATCATCGGTATTTTCGCGCGCCGATATAGAACTACGCTTTTTTTATCGCCGAGATATTAGCATCCTCCGCTCGTGTCCGCGCAGATTACACTCGGCGAGTAGCTGCGGATCGGGTCACTGACCGTTACGTCATCGCGCGCAAGTCCTTCTCTCCCTCTGTTCCGTGCGTCGTTACATATTCCGCGATGCGCGACTACTAGTAGTGCGCGGGTCATGGGTGTTTCCCGGTACCGAGGAACGTGACGATCCAGCTCGGAAAAAATCGCGATGAGTCTTTCCCGAGACCGCAGCAGCAGCAGCAGCAGCAGGTCGTTGCCTCGGGGATTCGCGGAAAATCGCTCGCGCCTTGTCGTCTAGTAATAAAGCCGACTCGAGCGAGCAGGTATTTAAAGACTGGGGCACATTTGTCTTCGGCCTCTGTCACCTCTGCTGCGCCGAACATATTATACTCTCTATTATCAGAGCGTGATGCAGCGCCGGCCGCGAATCGAATCGCAATCATTCCTTCCTGCAATTTTTCCGATTTATTCTGCGGCTTTTTTTCGCCCACACCTTGTACATAGGCGAGCTCGTTCGGATTAAAGGTCCGAGTACTTGTGCGTTAGACCGGTGTTCCTCCCAGCGATTTCGCGGGGGTAACGTATCGCCGGCTGTAATGCAATTTTGAAGCCCGCGAGCGACGAGAGTTTAATTCCGAGGGACGATTGGAATTTAAAGCACGCGGGATGCGTAAACGATTGCGCACGGTTTTTTTTCCAGATATTGAACAAATTTTTGCCGCCCCGAGCCCGGGCTCGATTAGGATCGCATCGCTCGTCGATTACCGCAGAGGTATGCGCTAGTAAACGGCAGAAAAAAGTCGAGGCTTACGTAACAATTGCATCAGCGCGCGCTCAGCCTCGAACTTGCAAAAACTCTCTCTGTTGAGAAAATCCGCTGAAAAACAGGTCGAAGAGTGTCGGCAAAGTTCTAAAATTAGTCATCGCCGATATTTTTTCGACAAAGCAGAGAGAAGAGGAGGAGGCAAGCAGAAGCGAGGGCAGAAGCGAGACAAAAAGCATAAAGACGGAGCGAGAAAGGAAATAGGCTCGGCGTCATAAAGTTCTCGCCAGCAGCACTCGCATCAATGGACTCTCGGGTGCATCGGCAACGCTGCGCTCGCGACTTGGCAACGCCGCGCTCCGTGAATTTTTTCTCGTTCCGATCGCTCCTCGGCGGACTCGCGCTCGCGACTGCGGCCTCCTCGCCAGCTCCGCTTGTCCGCGCCGGAGTGCGCAGGCGCGGCCACGTGGTATCCCCGGGGCGACGAGCATGCGCGGCGGCCATCGCTGCGCGCTCTGCGCGACCAATCGCCTCGCCGAGGCTTTTTACCATTGTAAAAAGCCTGCAGCGGACCCGGGGAGGGGGAGTCGTGTGTCTCCAGACGAGCTGTGTTTGACTCTCTCGGAGCGGCGTATTTCGGCGAGGGCTGCCGGCGAACGCGGATCCGCGATGTTGTGCTAGGGCCACGCGACCAGGCACGCACGTGTCTCGCCCTTGGCCGGATGGATGGGTGGAGGGCTGCTGCCGCTGGCTCGTTACATGTGTACGTCTGTCTCTCTTTCTGAACTGCGCGCCGCCCTCGAAGGGATCGGCTCGACCTCGAACTTGATACTATGCCCCGGGAAATTTCGTCGGGGGATGATAGCTGCGCGCGCGCGCGTCCTGTGTTTGCCGTGTCAAGGGACGAAGGGTTGTTTTTTTTTCCGCTTCCTATCTCAGTGCAGTTAGATCGATATGCTTGCGACTGAATTGGGTTATATTAGCTTGGCTCGTTGAAAAAATTAATTAGAAGTCGGTTGACGATTCAAAGACTCGTCTGAACAACCTCGACGTTGGAATACTCGATCGATGTTCTGCGGCTTGTTCGCATCCCCACTGAACGGAAATTAAAACGACTCGTTAAGAACCCATTTCATTTTCGGAAAGAAAAGTCTCCGGCGGAATTAAAGACGAAACCTTTGACGCGCTCCCGGCTTTGAGCGAAGAATTTTCCTCTTTTTCATTACGGCCGCGCAGCCCCTTCGAGGCTTCTTCTTATCTCCTATATACCTACCAGCGGCCGACCGGTGGACTCCGAAAGATTCGAGCGAACAACTTGCATCATCGGCCGGGGGGTCAGTCGTCGATCTAGGCTTGCTCGGCGGAGCTTTAATAAGCGAAGGCCGCCGCGAGTATTTCGTGACGTCACGCGCGCGGATATCCATCGGAGATTCCTCGCTTCCATAGGTGTAGATGTGGGTTAGCGCGGAAGAATAATATCGGATTATTTCGGACGTGCCCGGAATACCGCCTAATTTGCCGTGTTTATGTTCGGGGCTTCCGCCTGCTGGGTGAGTTGGGGGGTGGGGGGGGGGGGG
>CM053171.1:58727870-58794065 GCA_012977825.3 Pteromalus puparum
GGGGGGGGGGGGGGGGGGGGGGAGAAGAAAGGAGACGGAACATCGGAATACCGAAATAGGTCGCGGCGAAATTATGGTTTGTTTTATGCGAGGAGGAAAATGCATTCTATTTCAGGCCATGCGGAATCGCCGAGTGAGTAATGGTCGCGAGCTTTTTCAAATAACGAAATCCGCTGCAAATTGAAGCCTCTCGCTCTGTACACAGCTATAATTAAGCCGACGTTGCGAGTCTGAGTCACGCAGCAATCCGAACGAAAGATCAGCGCTTTTTTCGCCTAATCGTCTCTCTGCGCTCGCGCTACTGCGTTTTCAGAGATTGTCTCGGATCGTTAATTTGATCGATTTTTCGTGGCGGGCTCTGAACATCTCTCGGAGCTCCGTCGCAGAAAATGCGATACACCTCTGATCGATAGACACACACACGCACACCTAGCCGGATAAGCGCCGATTCGAAAAGGGAAACGGGGTTGAAAGTTTATCGGGTCGTCGGCGGAGGAGCGTTGAGTAGCATTTTTAGTTCCTGCGGACGTTTCGGCGGTGACGCGAGGACACGTGCGACCTGCTGCGTGCTGGTGGGACCGTTCCCCGCGGTACTGATGAAAATGAGCAATATCGTCGTGCCGGACGACTGGACGAGGAATTAGTATTGGCGATAAAGCTACCGCCACTCGAGCATTTAAAACTTGGATAATATATATGGGCAGACTTTTAATCAAAGAGAGAGGAGCCGGGAGAAAGTTTTGCAATAAACGTTATTGAGTTATGGCTCTTCTTCTGGCGAGTTTCGCCAAGTAAAAATGACGATTATGATAGCGACTCTCCCGAGGTGTATGGAAAACTAACGGAGAAACTTTTCTGACTTGCAGGCCCCAGCAGAGCTACGGTTCGAGCTCGCGTCAAGCGGTGTCTCCGCGGACGGTCGAGGGTAGCGGTGTCGGGGGCGGCGCTGCTGCGGCGGCTGGTGGCAGCAGCGGTGGCGCCGGCACAGGCTCCCCGCAACAGCAGCAGCAGCAGCAACAGCAGCCGCAGCTTCGATATCACTACCAGCAGCAGCAGGCCTCAAGTACGACGGGCCCCCCGAGCTCGGCGGGGCCTCCAGCCCACAGCCTGCCGCCGCCGAACCACCCGCACTTCTACCACTACCTGCAGCAGCAGCAGCAGCAGCAGCAGCACCAGCATCAACAGCTGCACCAGTACCATCAGGTCGCCAAGGCACAAGCAGCAGCAGCAGCGGCCGCCGCAGCAGCTGCAGGCCCCTCATCATCGCCGGGATCGTTGGCGATGAACAGTGGCCCGGCTGGCGGCCCTGGCCAGCCACCAGCGGGACTACAAGCGACCTCGTCCACCTCCTCTCGTGATCAGCACGCGGTAAGTTTCCAAATTCGTTTGCCTTACCTCAGTCATGAGGCTGTACATACTGAGCGTCGAACGTTTCTCAACAGCAGCAACAGCAGCAGCAGCAGCAGCAGCAGGGAAGTGACCCGAGCGGCCTGAACATTACGATAATGAACATCACGGTGCCACCAGTGCTGCCGGTACCGGGGAGTCTGCGCTTCGTCCACCCGTCGTACCTGCCGCCTCCGCCGCCACACTCGCACCAGCCGCCTTCGCAGCAACAACAGCAGCAGCAGCAGCAGTCGGCAGCTGCCCAGGTGGCTCAGATCGCCTCGTCCAACAACTCGGCATCGCCTGTGTCCGCCTCCTCGGGGCCCTCGTCCATCGTCGTGCAGCAGCAGATCAGCGGTAGGCAGCAGCAGCCCTCGCCAGCCTCGAGCGCCGCCGCAGCCTACACGAGGGACGTCTATCGCAACGCTAGTCCCAATGTGAGTCTCGTCAAGTGATCCTGAGGAACATCAAGTAGTAACGGCTCGGCATGGCCGGCTGGCACTCCATAGCATCTCTCTCCAGACTACTCGCCCAAACTCCTTGTAGAAAAAAGTGTCGTTCAACGGAGCGTGTCTCGGAATACGATTAAGTTCTCAAGCGCACGCGTGCACCTGTACTCCAAATCGCTCTTCTTGTCTCGCGCGTGCACATCTCGATGTAGGCCACAGTCGGAAAATGGCTCTCGGCTTGCTCCGATATTCGTCCGCACGCGTTTATGCAGCTGCACCCTCGCAGTGTGCGCGTACTCGTACCGAGCGCGTATATATCGATTTGTTTACAGGCGCGTTCCGAGCTCGGCGACCTGTGCCGTAATTGCGGCGCAACGGGACGGAGACGGAAAAGCGCGACGCGTTCTTTTTATTTAGCGTCGCGCGAGCTCTCGCAAAACTTGAACCCGCAACAATGGCCCGTAACTAATGGCCCCGCGCTGGCGCTCGAGTGGGCGGGTGAAAGTTGTCTTCACCCACTCGACTCTTCTGACCCGTTTGCGGTAACCTATCTTGTGTACGCGGACTTCTATCTTTCCTTGGCATCTAAATTCTTAACTTCGCACGTTTGTACTTCCCTCCCGACTTCCGTCGGTTCTGTTTACGCTAGACCGACTAGCGAGCTCTCTTCGTACGACGTTGTTTGTCCTTTCGTAGCGTCTTTCTCTCTCTTTCTCCTTCTCTTTGGCCAGTTTCTACTGACCCTCATTACATTGTTTATAAGATAAATACCTGCATTGGTCGAGCCGGTCTATACCGCCTCCCCAACTACTTGCTTGCGTGAGTCGAGCGAAATTATTTAATTGGGTTTGTAGTTTTGAGAACTCAAGTGATTTTATGAGATTTATATTGACTAGTTAAAAATAGAAGCACTTGTGAATCATTGCTTTAAAACGTTCTAACTCGTAGAGAGTTGTACGAATGCTGTGTACATGAGCGGTACAGAGTTATTTGATTTCAATGTGAAAAATGACTAAGTTATTTTTTTTTTTTCCAGGTGAACGAGCGTGTAGCGATAAGCGTGAGCAGTAGCCCTGTCTCGTCGCAAGTGGTTGGAGTCGGTGCGGGTGGCGAATACGTAGTAAGCGGTCGGGGGGATCGGCAGCGGATATCTCTGTTACCGGCACCGGCTTCGATAGCGCCCGCGGCCTCGCCCACCGCGCCCACGGACTATCACGCGGCCGCGGCTGCTGTGGCTCGCAACAGCAGGGGTACCGCCGGTGCGCCGCCACCTCCGTCGCCCGCCGGCCTCCTGGCCGCCATGCAGCCGCAGGACTATCGGCCCAGTCCTGTTGACATGGCGCAGCAACAGCAGCAGTCGCAGCAGCAGCAGCAGGACGCGCCGCCCTTCAAAAAGATTCGCCTCGGACAACCCACCCAGCTGGTGCCGTCAACCCAGCAACATAGCATTAGCGGCGTTAATGTGCTGTCGCATTCTGAGGTGTTTAGAAACCCGGTGCAGGACATCATCATCAAACAGAGGGTCCAAACCGCACAGATCCAGCCTCTCAGGATAGACACAAGGGTTCGTTGAATTTTTACTTGAATATTTTTATTTGAGCAACAAGATCATTGACGCGAGAAAGTAGTGAGTTAGCTGCGCATGTCGCTCGATGCAATGAAATAAAAATAGATTGGCGGTGTTGTTTTTTGAATGATAGTTAAACTTTCCCGACAATTTAGCATGTCTAAATTTTAAAGATTTTTTAAATAAAAACATTTTTATTGCAGCCGACAGCTGGTGTGTACACGCCACAAACAGAGGCGATTTCGCCGACTCTTCCTGAGCCTAATACACAAGAGGACGTGGCATTTAAAACCACCAAAGACGATCTTTTGCAACAGATCGCCAAGGTTGATCGGGAAATTGCAAAAAGGGAATCACAGATTAGCAAACTTCGAAAAAAGATGAAAGAGTTAGAAGAAGTAGCTAGTAGACCCTTGGAGGCGCCTGGCACAAAACGGCCTGTGGAAGAGGCGTCTTCACAACCCAAGCATCAGTCCCTTGTACAAAAAATATACGCTGAGAATAGGGTAAGCACAACGGATATCTTAATTTTGTACATTTTTTCCAATTTCACGGGAATCCCGCTAACGTTAAATATCTATCTTTCTTTTAGAAAAAGGCGGAGGAGGCGCACAGGCTGTTAGATAAGCTAGGTCCAAAAGTGAAACTGCCACTCTACAATCAGCCCTCTGACACGAGCGTGTACCAGGAAAATCGCGTTAGGCACCAGTGCATGAAAGAGCGGCTGGTTGCGAGACTTCGGAAGGAACACGCGGATCGCGCCACGCTGCATCGTCAGCAGTCACAGACCTATGCGATACTCGTGCAGGAGTGGCACCGAAAGGTAGAGAAGCTCGAGGCGACGCAAAAACGTAAGACGAAGGAGGCCAAGAACCGTGAGTTCTTCGAGAAGGTCTTTCCCGAACTGCGCAAGCAGCGCGAAGACAAGGAGCGCTTCAACAGGGTTGGAGCACGAATCAAGAGCGAGGCCGATCTCGAAGAAATCATGGATGGTCTGCAGGAGCAGGAGGTATTTTCAGAACGTCAATTCTTATGAGAAGTTGCTTATTTTTTTATATTCTCTGTTGAGAGTGGCTTTTTTGTTGTTGTTTTTTTTTATTTCAATTTATATATTGCTATTTTTGCGAAAATATTTAAGAAGTTGAGAATCAAGGCTTACATACTTTGGAAGAGATTATCTTTTATCTTTATCATTTATACTTCATAAAGTACGTGTTGATATTCGGTAGATATTGTCATATTCGATTCTCAGCTCCTTATTTATTTTGATATGGCAACGCTGAGTGTTATACTTAAAAATTCGAGTCGAAAGAGAAAAGGTGAGCGAAACTATAAAAAAATTGTGTGCTCGTTCCATTTTTGTATTGAAGGTTCTAATTTTTTGTGTGCTTTACTAACCATCCGGTGGCTTTGAAAATAATCCCTTTTTAAGTTTTCATCATTGTAATTGTCTCGATAAAATCTTTCTATCTTCATAAAACCTCATCAATGTGGTGTAAGCATTTGCAAGTCGTTTCTGTCGATGCTTTGTTTGTAAAATACATCAGAGATCCTTTTGTGCCAATCGAAAGTTCATCTGACGAGAGTTGTGGTTCTATGCCCGACGAGATCATGCCCATTAATCGGCTGTTGTGCTTCAATACCATCACACGCTACTAACAATTGAACACCGCTTTTATCACCCAGTGTGGTTCGTAATCACGTAATGACGTTTAACAGAACGTTATTAAACCCGCTTTCACAACGGCGTCTTTTATTTTCTAAAACTTATGACTGTGCCACAACATTTGTTTGACAATAATGCACCCGTGCAATGGCTACATAACAAAATCATCATTTTGCACTGATCCTCGTCAACCCACTAAAGATTTTAATTTCCTCAACAACGACTTTGTGTACAGTTCAGGATATTGATTTTCTTGGTTGGTATAAACGATAACTGCGCTGACGATACCTGATGGTAACCCCTGCCGGTAATCGCGGTGTATGTTTAAGATATATTGATTTGTTCACTCTCTCCGAGCGCGCTGGCCGCCTCGACCGAGTGCAGGTCTGGAAGTGGCCGACCTGAACCAGTGGATGGAGAAGAAAAATTTATCAGCTGATGAATTTTCCTTAACTTTTAACGATGAAATATTTTTTTATAAAGCGTTGTGCCTTCTTTTTCTAGTTTAAAATCTTAAACCAAGAGACGCCTATTTCTGTCATTTTTCTGTACTCAAATGAACGAAATACGCCGATGGTATTTCTATGAAAGACACGTTAATTGCTCTCAAAAAATCTTTCGCGAAACAAAGCACACACATCATGGAAGATTCTAATTCCATTGCTAATTCCTCAGGAAGAGTTGTCGACCGAGTTAAAAAATGCGTTAAAAGAACTTCAGGTTAGTAATGTACATTGCTTTCTACCCTATATAAGCAAAGCATTAAGAATCACGTAATACTTTTGTGCAATATTTTACTTTCTCAATGGTTTATACGTACACATGTAATTCGTTGAGCGTTGGCTGCTGTGCTCCCTTTTGTTACTTTATTTTTATTTAAATTTCCGACGTATTATTCTTGATTTCACCTTGTCGAGCAACGATAAAAAAAATGACAGTAAAACTGGCCGAGTAGTCAAAACGAGCTTGTGAAAATGAAAAAGAAAATTGTCACTTGTTCTCTTTCGCGCTCGACGTGCGTGCAGAGTAATAAACGATGCGCCGAACGAAAGTATAATATACGACAAAAGTGTGGGCCGGAACGTCTAAAGCAGTGTCGCGGTGGGTGTTGAAATTGTGCTTGCAGATGGAGGACAAAAAGATGCGTTCATATGCGGTGATACCGCCGCTGTTGCTGGACGCGAAGCAGCGAAGGATCGCGTTTCAGAATCGCAACGGTCTACTGCAGCCTGAGGAGCTCGAGGCGATGCACAGCGAGAGAAAGCTGATCAACGTTTGGAGCCAGACCGAGCACGATATGTTCAAGGAGAAGTACCTCCAGCACCCCAAGAACTTTGGAGCGATAGCGCAGTCATTCGAGCACAAGTCCGTCGCGGATTGCGTGCATCACTACTACCTCACTAAGAAAGCGGAGAATTATAAGCAGCTATTGAGAAAATCGAGGCGTACGCGTAGTTCTCGAAACAATCCTAACAATAAGGTGAGTTAACTGCAATGTTATCGACACTGATGTAAATTTAAATCAATTTTATCCGCTCAATTTTTATTGCAAACTATCATTTTTCACTCAATTTACGTTCCTCCTTTCTAGGTAAATAATAGTAACTCCACTATCGGACCTATAGATATATTGACGACGGGAGTAACGACGAGGCTGCAGCGTGAGCAGCAACAGAAAACCCAGGAAAATCCCCAGAGCAGCGCGGCGGCGTCGAGTAGTAGTAGTAGCGCGAACGCGACGACGTCGAGCTCCTCTTCAACAACAAATACCACCTCCACCTCGTCCGCGTCGACGACGGTCACGAGTGCGAGCTCCGTCACCACGAGCTCGTCGTCTGCGTCTTCGAGTAACGCTGCCGTGACCGCTGCGGCGAGTTCGTCCACCAGTAGCAGTAGAGATGCTGCCTCGGCGAGTTCGACCGCGGAGCCCTCGTCGACGGCAACGACGACGACAATTACGTCGACATCCACAGCAGCAGCGTCAGCATCCGTCCCGAGTACCAACGCGACGACGACGACGTCGAGCGTACTCACGACGACGCCCACGTCGTCGACCAGCGCCAAGGACGCTCGCGAGGCCAACAAGGAGAACAAAGAGATTAAGACCGAGCCTAAAGACTCGATACTCAAGGATATCAAGGAGGAGTCACAGTCCAGCTCCGAGACACACTCCAGCAGGGAAATAAAGTAAGTGGCCGTTAAAAATAAAAACAACTTCTTTTCTGTCAATTCTTTCCATCGTGTGTCCATTGCCCACGTTCAAACACTGGTTTCGCCATCGTATCGAATACCACAAATGCACCAGATATTACTTCTTGAGAATTCGTCGAAAAATAAACCGCAATGGATAAAAACAAAGAGTGCAGAGCAAACGTGAGGGAGTCTGCACAAGCTAATCCGGCCGATATTGCAATCGGGATCGAGGGATGGTTCTCGTTTTAATTAATTCGAAACCATGCCCAAATTGGATGACGTGCGTGCGAGCACTAGCTGGAAGAGATTTTATAAGCAAACAAAAGTCCCCTCCCCGTCGCGTTCGCTGGGGAATATCGCGGCTAGCCTATCCCTTAGCGATATCCACTTAGCGGATACACCGCTGCTCTGTGCGTATATAGCTATATACGCACCTAGGCTCTAGATGCAAAATTTTATTTAAAATCTTCAATCTGCGCGCGCTTTGAATATTAGTTTAACGTTCGCCTCGGGTCGAGCTTTCTCTCTCTCTCTCTCTGTCCCTCTTAGTTCGCCTCTACGGGATACGGCAAAATCGAGAGTGGAAGCGAAATAGAGAGTCGGATAGAGAATAAGCCAGATCAGTCATTAGTAGATTGCAATGCTAATTAATGGTTATTGGTTAGCGGACAATGTTTGCGCAAGCATCATCCACCCAATGTTCATCATCTTAATTGAGTCGAGTCCGTGGAATTCATCGACTTGGATAGCGGATCGGATGTAGGGGCAGGGATCGAGAAAGATTTGCATTTTCACGTTGAGTTCGTATAGCTCAATAGCTTTCGCGATAATCCACGACCTACCGTTCTTCTCTAGAATTTGAAGCTCGGCGACTTTTTAGGTTTTAAAAACAATGACTACTCTTTTTGTAGGATTGAAGGCAAGGGCGCCCTCTCCTCGTCATCCAACACAAGTACGGCCAATACCAACAACGCGAGTAGTAGCCTTCAGATGGAGATTCAGCAGCAGCAGCAGCAGCAACAACAACAGCAACAGCAAAAAGACAAGAAAAAGAATGCGGGAATCACTGGCGGATCGGCCGCCATCAGCAGGTCGAAGGATAAGAAAAAGGAAAATCACGCGACGCCTATGGAGACCAGTGACGAGGAGGCCCAGGCCATGGACGCGATGGGTAAGTCAATAGAATCCTGCATTAATTACTTTGATTTTCAATCACATTTCTGCGAGACGAGAATTTTTCCTCAAGTTGTAAAACGAGCGAATCTGAAATCTGTTGAATTAACATTCAATTCAGAGGTCACAGCTGCGTACAATTACAATTAGAATCGAACGAAATGAATTCAATTAACGTACTAGCGGGGATCAGCACTCGAAAGTTAAAAAAAGATTAAAAGTGTTTTTTGTCTTCAGTATCCAAAGGATGGATTACAGCTAAAATGATATATGCAATCTACAGATATTACAGTAACGATTTTAATTTCAAATTGCCCCAAATACAACATTAATACGCGATAAAATGATAATTGTCGCCGTTACCTGTTAAAATTGCTCAACTATCGCTCTGGAAATCGCTGCATTTTTATTATGAAACGAAGCGAAAGAAAGCACAAACAAACACAAATGACAATTTGAACTAATGACTGCAAAACCAACCGTATTATCTACATGCATGAACTGCAGAAAAGTCGCGCTAAAGCATCGCTTAACGAACCAATCACGCGCTCCAAACACGAGGAATTATAACGAGAGCAACGATACGTAAAGCAGCTGGAGGGGGGAATTTTGCACCAGCACAAATATTAATCGTCGGCCTGGTATAATTTCAAAAGGCTCTGTCCACCCGGCGCCAACCCCCCTTGTTTATAATTGGTAATTTTACATCAGTCAGTTCGACGTGTACGCGCGCGCGCGCGCGCGGCTCCCCATATGCAAAAGGGAAGCGCTCGCTGTGTGCTCACTGCAGTGTGGCAATTATTTTACTGTAATTGCGTTTTGTTTCATATTTAATAAAATGTGGCTCTTTCTCTTTTTCTTGCACGCGTGCGCTTACTGTTTGACAATGAAATGCATACATTCGGCTCGCGGTAATCGAATTGCTTCCAGGAAAAATAAAGTACGTTTAAAATAATTCCCGGTATTAATCAAAGCTCTACTCCAATCAATTCGCTCGGCGCAAGGGGCTTCTTCTAAAATTCGATTTTCCAGGAAATGTTCGTATCAGTAAAGTTTACAGTAATAATGACAATTGTGGTTTGGTGACTTGTTTATTATAACAGATATATATATATATATATATATATATATATATATATTCCAGTTGTGTATATACAGGATTTTCGTTGTCGTCACTCCCTTTTTTACATTAAAAATTACGACTCGATTTACAATCGGTCGTAGTCGCTACAAAGATTATCGATCACAATCAGTGTTCGTTAGAATCCGTTTTTTTTTTGTGCGTGAACGTGATTCACCAATTTGAGTTTTCGCAGTCGGCAGTCCAATATTATTTTTACACTCACCATCAGTCTCGCATTGCTTGCATTCAATATCTGTTCAAACCCAGAGCGCGGCACAACAAATATCGACAATTTTCCCAGCCAGCGTAGGATCACTTTGAAAAGCACAGCGATCCACGTCACTTGTCGGAGCGATTCTCCACCTGCTGCTGGAAGTCCGCGCGCACCCAGGGCCGAAAGTTTCAGGCGAGTTGCTGCTGCTGGTGTTGCACGTTCTCACTGGTGCTCGGTTGCGGCTGTTGCTGCTGCACAATCTTCACGGGCTCGTCGACGGAACCGTTGGCACTGGAGCTTCTGCTCTGTGACTGCTGCTGCTGCTGCTGCTGCTGCTGCTCGTCGACGTTGGCGTGGCAGAGCTTGCGGTGCTTGTGCACGAAGTAGTAGCTCGGGAACTTGCTGCCGCAGATCTTGCAGGGGTAGTACTGCACGTTCAGATCCAAAAGTCGCACCTCGCGCTTCTTGGCCTCGGGCTGCGCCGGTGGAGTCTGTCTCGGCGGCTGAACTGGTGGCGGACGCTCCGTGCCCTCGCCGTTGTCAGTCGGCAGCAAGTGGCGACTCGCGTGCTTGCGATAGCAGTACTGCGACTTGAAGGTGTGACGGCAATAGCCGCAAGTGTAGCTACCTCCGCCGCTGTTGTTGCCGGACCGCTGCTGATTCTCGGCATTGCTGCTGCTATTGCTGTTGGCGCTG
Organism: Pteromalus puparum; assembly: GCA_012977825.3. Taxonomy (NCBI): domain Eukaryota; kingdom Metazoa; phylum Arthropoda; class Insecta; order Hymenoptera; family Pteromalidae; genus Pteromalus; species Pteromalus puparum. Next base: position 58,738,338 of record CM053171.1, read on the forward strand.
CTGTTGGTCGGGGTGGAGGACTGCTGGCCGAGCTGGTGGCGATCGTTCTCGTCGTTCTCGCGACAGTTGCTCAGCGACGGGGAGCTGACGTCCACGTCGCGGCAATTCGTAGAGCGCCCGTTGCACTGAGGTACCAGGGATCGGTGCTGTTGAGCTGCTGATGCCTGAACAGAAATTTGAGAACAGATTGTTAGTAATAATCTAAGAACCAAGAGAAAAAGTACGACGTGGGATCAATGATCACCTGAGCAGTGGGCGGCGCGTAATTTTCATTGAGGACCCGATGAAACCTCACGGGTCCGTCGCAGCAAGCGACGTCGTAGACAACCCCGGGCGTCTGCACCGTTCCAGCGCTACTTCCTCCTGCTCTGGAAGACGACGAGGATCTCTCGGCATTTCCACTGCGTCCAGAACGGGAGTTCTTCCTCTGTCTCGACCCGCTACTGCCTGGCTGCTGCTGTTGCTGCTGCTGCTGCTGCTGCTGCTGAGATGTTTTGCGGCGCTTGGGCTGCGACTGCGGCTGCTGTTCGCTGCCGCCGGAGTCGCCAACTGAGATGCGTTCGCTGCTGATCGAAGGACTGGGCTGCCGAGGCGCAGCGCTGGCGCCAGTCGGCTGCTGATCATCGCTGTTGCTGCTGCGGTGCGTGATGGAGCTAGCTGAGGAAGAGGCGACTACGAGCTCTGGACTCGCTGAACGCGATCTCGAGCGCGAGCGACGATGCCGAGAGGCGCTGGAGGCCGGTGATACGGATGACTCCTTCGTCCTGAAATTTTGTTAAAAACGCAGATACGGTCATCGCCTACTTCGTGAGAAGAAGAAACGAGGGAGATGAAATCTCACCCGTAAGGGAGCGTCGTTTTGTGAATGATCGGAGTAGGCAGCACCGAGATGGCCGGCGGCAACTGAAGAGCTGGCAAGTGCGGCAGTTCCAAATGCCTGGGCGGATAGAGATGTCCAGCGGAGGCAGCGGTTGGGGGCCAGCAGAAGGCTGGACCAAGCAAACGATTCGGCACAGGTCTCAGTACACTGCCAGGCTGGGGCTGCTGCTGCGACGACTGCGACGACTGCGACAGTGGCGGAGGAGGAGGCGGCGAGGATGAAGTCGGAGGGACCGCCAGAGGGGCTCGGAGCCTGAGCAAAGCTGCTCGACACTCCTCGAGAGCCCCTGGCATGTGCAGCAAGTGCGTCGCCAACAGGACCGTGTAGATATTGTCGAGCGTCACCTCCAGGCGGCCCGTGTACATGTAATTCAGTAAAGGCGCAAACGCTTCTCCACCTAAGGAAAAATTATTTTTGATCCAACGTTGCAAAGCTATCGAGGAAAGCCGACTGGCGAATCGCTGCGAAAGCACTTGGTTATAATTACCGATGGTAGAGGGTACAGTGACGGAGGTGATGATCGGCGAGGCTCCGTCGTGAGCCGCTGTCGTCGCACCGTCAGCAGCCGTCCCCGCGGCCGTCGCCGCGAGCAGCGCCTTGAGGTAGCCGCTGTGCGCCGCCAGGACGCTGCGGTGCGCCACGAAGTGGTACTCGCCCTCGTTGCCCACCCGCACCAGCGTGTCCGGCGGCGAGAGCGCTTCGAGCCTGGGGTAGTCCTCTCCTCCGAACCAGGCTCGGTAAATGCTATACATGTTCTCTTTTCTCCTCCGAGCGATATCCAACTGAATACTCGAGGTGCACCGTCGTCGAGGATACTCTGGGCAAGACAAGATACTCTACCGATGCATCGTCGAGGAACTCACTCGCTGGTAGGACCGTCGCGTCGCGTTCGCGGTCGTGATTTGAACGCCAGAAGTCGCGGCTCCTCGAGCGAGCCCGCTCGCGCCCCTCCATTCATCCTCCGCGGTCACCCCTGCGCGAGAACCGCCCCTCGAGCCAGCAGATTGGCTGGCGCTCGCGCCGCACGTGCATAAAGCGCTTCTTCTCTTCGCGCCGTTTCCGTCGACAATCGCCGATCGAGGGAGAGTACAACTTGTTCTGTACAACTTGGGATAGCTGCATCTATGGAGACATTGCAGACGGCGGTCCCTCGGGCTTTTGCGATTAGCTCGAGACTAGAGTCGTGATTTCTTCTTCGACACTGTGCGATGGAAGGGCTCGGCTGGCAGCTCCGATGGGCCGATACAGCCGACCGGCCGAGCGGCACTTTCGCACTACTTTATGCATTGGAAGTTTCTATTAGCTCGGCATGAAAGATGCAGGCGCACTTCATTAGGGTGGCGTGGTTTTAAAATATAGCTCGAGGCTCGGAAATGGCTATCGTTTTTCGGCGCACTCGAGAGTCGAGAATCCACTTGTGTACCGCGAGCTGGTACACTCTGATCTCCGCATCTCAAAGGAGGGAGCGCTTTTCCGCGCGGCCGCCTTTTTCGCTGCGGCATCTCATCAAATTACGCTGTTTACCCACAGCCCCGGGGCAATCGAGCAGCACCTTTCCCCCGCTCGCTCCTGCAAATATGCGCGAGCTGGTACGGTTTTAATTTTCGGCTGCTTCTTGGCGGCGCGCGCGCGCGTTTTTTCCACAGCGTAATTGGATGCGTCTGACTGAGTCGCGACTTTTTCCACTGGCACGCCGTGTAGGTGACGAACGGCCACGCGAAAAATTCGAATATAACGCAGGGGGGGGGGATAATTGGCTCATCAATAAATCAATCATCCGCGGATGCGGCAAAAGGGCGAAAAAAGGAGGCCGCTCTCCCGGTGCATATTCTAATTAGCAGGCCGCGCGCGAATTTACATTCGATAATCCCCACGAATCAGCGGCGCTCGGAAAAAAGCAAAAGCCCGCAAAAAATCTCGAACGCGCACGAATCGCGCGCGTATATAATCCGCAACGAGCAAACAAACGGCATAGCGGCGCAGTCAGCAGCTACTGGCAGTGCCTTAACGCGGAGTGTACACTGCGCGTCATACACACGCGCGAAATAAGCTAGGATAATTACGAAACACGGTGGACTACGGAGAGGGAGAGGGAGAGGGAGAGGCCGATAGCAAGGCGCTGGCAAATATCGGCTCGTTTACAGATCGTGTGCAGCGCGCGCGCGCGTCCCTCGCTCTGAGAGCGACGAGAAAATCGATGGACGCGCGCGTCGGATTAGCCGATTACATACCGGACGCTTCCGCATAATTTGTCGCGCGCGCGCATAGGTAGACGCGGGAGGAGGAACGAAATCCGAGGGAGCCTGACAGCAGCATAGCAGCGGAGCAAGAGAGAGAGAGAGAGAGAGAGCCAATAACAAACAAACGATCATGAGAAAGCGACGCCGCGGAATAGGACGATAGGCGATTACGCACATTTCCCCGGAGACTCCTCCCGCCGCTTTTACACTCCACGAGCCTCTGTGTATACGCATCCGGTGTGTCTCGCTGTACGTATGTACGCGCGCTTTAAGGCAATCCCTTTGCGTCGCTTTCTATTGTACACCCGCCGAATTTGCCTCGCATACTCGATGTCGCCGCCGCCGATTGTCTTCGCCCCTGTTCTGAAAAATCAGCTATTACTTTGAGCAAGATAAAGAATCCGCCGCGAGAGTTCAATTACACTGGCCCAGAGGGCGAGTACATAACGCTCGGTCCGAAATCAAGTTTTAACCCAGTTGAAATTCACTCTCGGGGCGCAGGAAATTACCAGCTACTCGACTATCGGTAGAGAGCCGCTCTCGATACACAGAGAGAAGAAAAAGCTGCCGCCGCTGGTGGAGTAGTGATTGAATCGCTGTTGGAATAAAAGGGGGCCGTCGCTGCCGCCGCCGCTGCCGTGCAGTCTCTCGGATATGAAAACCCTCGAGATATTTTCCCTCCCTCGCGTAATATCGCGAAAAGTGTTTGCTTAGCTTGTCTCGACTCGAGCCGCAGCATTAAACCGAAGCTTCTTCTTGCCTCCGCTTTTTCCCAATTACGATCGTGGTTATTCCGATGAAAAATTACTCGCGGAATATACGCGCGATACGCAGTCCGCGCGTCGCCGAGAACTCATTAGCCGGGGCTCGCGAGATCGAGTTAGTAAGCGTTGTAAGTGCATTAAAACGAGAGCGCCGCGCGTTGCCGCGCGCAAAAACCAGAAAACAAAGAGGAAGCCGCCGCTGGAAAAATAATGAACCTCCCTCGCATCCATCCAGCTCTGCTACACATGCGGCAGCAGCATATCAGAGAGCGAATGACTCGCGGAGGGGGTAGCTGTGTGCAGAAGCCGGAGCAAATTGGTGGGCAAAATTAAATGAAGGTAAAGCGAGGGCTAAAGTTCCGAGCGAGAGAAAGCGAGCGAGCGGACGAGCTAATTAGCGTCTTGATTTACTTAATCCCAATTAATGGCGCTCTCTATCTGCCTGCAACCGTCCCCCCCCCCTCCCTCCCTCCTCCCTCCTCTCTCTGTGGGCCGCCGCCGCTGCTGCTGCTGCTGCACGTGCATCTATATAGCTAGACAGGTAGAGTCTCTCGGCAAATAGCGGATTATGTACGAACGGTTTCACGTTGCCACGCGCTGCGAGGATTATACGGCATGTACCCTCGCTGTATAGCTTCGCGCTGCAGCTCGCGGTACGGATACTGGGAACCTGCAGCGCGAGCGGAGAGATTCAGTCAAGTACTTTTTGATCGCCGCGCTGTCCAGTTGCGAAGGGATTTCCAAGAACCGCTATAATTTCATTCTCGCGCGCGCAGTTTTTTGACCGGAAGGATTGCATTGCTAATTAGGTGAAAATTCGCGCGACGGCCGAGAGCTCTTTCCAAGAAGCCGAGGTGAAAATGAATTTATCAGTCCGAGTATAGCGATGACGATGACGAAAAAGCCCGCATGCTGTGCGCCAGGGGCAAGCCGCTGAAGGGTTGTGGGCAAACAACATCTGTCAATTGACTGATCTCTCTCCCGAGTATTGGCTTCGACTCCTTCCGAAAGCACGATTCGCAGCATCTCCCGCGTGTTTGCTTTTAATCATTTTTGATGCGGCAAAACTTGGCGTCGCTGCGGGCATAATTGATTTTTCCTCATAAGCGCCTCGAGTGCGCTAATAATTGCGCGTGTGCGCCGGATTATTCCGCGCTACGCTCGCGTATTCCCTTTGAGCCGTCGAGAGGCAGTCGTCGTGTATTATATAAGCGGGGAGAGAGAGAGAGAGAGAGAAAAAGGCCTCTGCAGGGGTAAATAAGGCGGCTGAGCTGGCCGGGAAACAAAGGGAATTAACGTGTTCGATTTTAATAATTGTCGAGGGCCAGCTCTCTCGATCTAATCCTGAGGCGAAAACTGCGGCATTAATTCGCCCGGTGAAATATTCAGCGCGACGAGAAGAGGATAATAGAAAAGAATCACGACCACTCGTGTGCAGGGCGCGTATTATTCGATGACTGCACGCGGCCGCGCAAATATGGGTTACGCTAATTGCGCGGCGGTCTTTGTGAAAAATTTATTCCCTCTTGCGCTCGGCTGCCGCGAAGCCGCGTCAATTTAAAGAAACAATGGGGATGACTGGCTCTCCGCTGCATGTTTAATCAAACATCTCGAAAACGGCCTGCCTGCACATAATGGCATTATGCGAATGATAAAAGGGAGAGTCGAGTGAGAGCCGAGCAGTCATTTATCTCTGCGCGAAGCGGAAAAAAATCCCGGACGAATGAAAAATGATATTGACACTGCTTGGCGCGCGCTCTATATGCGTTCGTTATAGAGTGGGAGAGAGCGAGTCGAGCTTCACCGCGAAAAGGATATTCTCTTGATGAAAGATTCATGGAGAGCAGCTTTCATTCGATCTTCCTCTCGCTAGTCGCTAGGTCGGCGGCTTAATTAGCGCTGCTGCAGCCTTTCTTGCATTTTATTTCATTCGTTTATCTTTCGAGTGGCTTTCCTGCTCGCGTAGGCACTTTGTGTTTCGGCGCTGCGACGACTCTTTGCGGCTCTATAGCTGCTCCGCTCCGCCGCCGCGTGGTTCGGTTTTTCTTTTATTCCGCGGCGTTGCAACCTGCATAGCTAAAGAACAAGAACAGAAAAAAGCTCGAAAATCCATTAGGCTGATTTTGCCTGCGAATTTGATCGAGACGCGCGGCGGGAGGATTTTCCCCGGTGAAGTCGAGAGTGACGGAAAAAAAAAACGAAAAATAGCCGAGCGCTCGGAAAATCCAGGCGCAGCGCGCGCGCCGGCTTCGAAAATGACTGCTCGCCGCTGGGGAGACGTTGTCAATCACGCGAGCCGCTGCGCTGCGTTGTCGAAAATCTCGCGGCTGAATTTTCCTATATAATTGTCGGCCGAGCGCGTCAAACGAATCGGTCTTCCGGTGTAATTTATTATCGCGCGGCCGGCCGCCGAACGTATAAAGTTAATTGACAGCGCGTATTAATTATCGAAATACGCCCCCGCACACCCCCGGCCGGCCGATTCTTATTTTCGAGCTCGATCGAATTATATATATATATATATATATATATATATATAGGTAGGTATCGGTGTGCGAGCTCTCCCGCGCGCGCATAAATATACGAAATAGGCAAATACGGGCGCTTCTTCTCGAAGGAAAAAGAGCTAATTTGGCATATTCGGCCGCCCCTCCGAGCTTCGACAAACATCGCGCGTCCAATCAAGGCAAATGCGCCGGCGCGCGCGCGGATGAGCGGCAACTTTTTAATTGGCAATTCCTAATTAGTTACTTAACGGGCCGCGAGCTCCCGCCTAATTATTCCCTTTCGACGAGACGCCCGCCGCGTATTTTCCCCCGCTCGCTCTCTCTCTCTCTCGAGCACCGTTGACACCCTTACCGCACAGTGTTTGAGCGAAAAATCGCGCTCCGCTGCTCCGGGCTCCGAGGGCTGACCGCAAGCGCGCTTTCTTCAAACACGCAGCGGCGCATCAGGCAAATTGCGCGATAATACGCGGCCCGGCCCTTAAATACGTAATCGCAATTCGATGCAGTGGCGCGAGGACGCGTTATCTTCTTCAAAGCTAATTCTCCGAAACGCCTCTCTGTACATTATATTGATTAGTTGCGCGCGGCCCGATGAATAATCCACGCGATTCCGAGTCTCTATTCCGCGCACCGGATATCGCTCCAGTCGAGCCGAGCGGAAGCACGTGCGCGCGTGCAAAAACGGACCCGGCAAGGAAAAAGGGACGAGTCGTCCCCGGTGTGGGCGCAATTATGCAAAGGCCATAATAGCGATTGACCGGGGGACTCGCGCGCGCATAAAGCTTGCATGCGGCTCCGCGCGCGGGCTGCAGTTTCAATGCCGGTGTCGCGTTGCAATTGGATCGCCGATACGCATCGCGCCGGCGCCGATGGCCTCCGGGCTCTATTTGATTTTTATCGCTCCTCTGCTAAAAACGACTAAAAACGACTAAAAACGACTAAAAACGACTCTCTCCGATTCAATTGCAGAACTCGGCGGCAGGCAGCTGGGCCCGCACCCCTGCGCGATCTGCCAGACGATGGTGGAGGCGGGCAACCAGAGCCGGCCGCTGTCGCGCAGCCAGGCCTCGCAGTACGGGCTGCGCGAGGAGCAGGTGCCTCAGGGCGCCAGGGTCTGCAACACCTGCCGCTGCAAGTCCGTCCGGGGACGGTACACCACCTGCCCGCTGCCCGGATGCCCCAACCTCAACAGCGCCAGCAGCAAGACCAGGGTCAAGCGGTTGCGCGCGCTGCCGCCCAAGTGGAACGACCTGCCGCCCGAGATCCGGGACCCCATCGTCCAGGAGTTCCGTGAGTACCCCCGGCTTTTTTTCTCGCATACGAATAGGAGCAGACGTTGGTTATTCCCCCACTGATCGCGCCTCTCCCCGACACAGAGATCCCGAGCAACACGACCAAGTGCTGCTCGGCCTGCTTCAACAGGATATCGCGCCGGCTGGCGCCGCACTTCTCCGGCTCGAGCGGCGCCGACGGCGCGGACGAGGCCGACGCGATCGGCCGGCAGTGGAGCGACGAGGAGCTCGAGCAGCTGCGCAAGGCCCTGCGGGAGCACGGCACCAACTGGCCCAAGGTCTCCGAGCAGATAGCCGGCAAGTCGAACCACCAGTGCAAGAACTACTACCTGACCTACCGGAAGAAGCTCGGCCTGGACCAGGTCGTCGCCGAGTACTACCAGTCGCTCGGCGAGGAGCGCAGGCCCTGCCTCACCGACGAGGAGGAGAGCGGCAGCAGCACCAGCAGCTGCGACGAGTTGGCTGTAAGAATTCGCTTCTTGTTCATTTATTTTTCTATACATCCTACTCTTGAGTAGTAGACACTTTTCTTTCGTATTATTGTCCGTAGTATTTGAAGTAACTTTGAAAGTAGTAGTGCGTTGTAAGACTTGTTGTGTCTCGTATATATATATACATATTTTTATTTTTATTTACATTTACTTGATTGTTCGTTTACGTAACACTATATTACTATATTACTATATTAGTATATTAGTATATTACTATACATTACTGAACGGGCCAATTAGCATATCTCTGTACTTGTAAATGTCGAGTCGGCAGTGTGTAGCTTTAGCACTTAGACACGAGGCGGTCTCGCGCGCGGGCTCGGTGGTTAGGTCGCAGAGATTTGGAGAGCAAAACGCCAGAAAGCAAACCGACACGATTACCCTATTGCGACTAGGTGCATGATACGAGCGATACTGCGAGCGCGGGCAGTCCCGCGAACACGATATCGAGCAGCACGCCCACCGCCTCGGCGGCGTCCTCGTCGTCGGCGACGGCGGGCGGCGGCCTGCCGATGCCCTTCCCCCAGTCGCAGGACGCGAAGGTCGCCGAGAAGTTCGCTGACGTGGCGGTGGTGTCGTTGGTCGCGCCCTCGCCCATGACCAGCTCCCAGCAGCCGGCCCAGCAGAATCCGCCCACGAGCACGAGGGAGGACTACGACAGCTCTGCCACGGTAAGACCGATTATTCCGGCGCAGCTTCTTTTCGCAAGGCACTCGCCTCAATCCTTCGCTTGTACTTATTGTCATATATATTTATATACTTATATATCACTCTCTCTCTCTCTCTCTCTCTCTCTCTTTCACTCTCTCTCTGTCTACTTTACTGCTTTCTTCACACTCTCTCTTGCTCCATTCTCACACACTCACTCACTCACTCACTCACTCACACTCTCTCTCATGTCCAGTTGTACTTTGAGTTCTTTCGAAAGGTCTACCCTCGGCGAGCGCCTCCGCTGGAAATCTCGCGCACGAGTACTCAGTCCTGCGCCGCAAAGAGATCGCGAGTAATCCGCGAGGGCTCGTACTTGGCAAGGCGCGTACAGTACGTGTTTGATTAGCAAAAGTAGAAAGTAGCCACCGACGCAGCCCTTGCCAACTACGCGCCGAGCAGCCGTCTCCGCGAGCTCTCCAAGGGTAGACCCCCGTTTTTCCACCGCACGACAATGACACTCACACAGCCAGTGACAGACTCGCCGCTCGCGGACGGGCGCGAAGCTCCCCCGGCGTTCTGTGTACACACGTTTTTTTTTTTTTTTCTAGCGCNAGCCTCACACGTCCCTCCTGCCGTGAGAGGGCCGTCTGATAGAGGTGCGCCGCTTGTTCCAGGAGACGGCGGACGAAGGTCAGGGTGGTGCCGACTTGGACACTAGCGGCGTTGTGGTCACGCTCACGGCGCCCGCGGCCGTTGTCGCGAGCCAGCAGCAACAGCAGCAGCAGCAGCAGCAGCAGCCGCAGCCGCCCGGACTCGTCCAGACGCACCCCCAATCGCCGGCGCTCGTGCAGTCGCCGCCCTCCACCACGAGCAACAACAATCCGCTCACCGTCAAGGTAACGTCCGAGCTCGACGAGTTCGCCTTCGAAACTGACAACGAATCGTTTAACGTTTCCGCTCTTCGCAGGACCTCATGCTGGGCGTGATCGAGATGCAGCTGAAGCGCAACCATAACAGCCCGGGAGGCTCGAGGTCGTCGGTACCCGTCAGTTCGGGAACACCGACGATATCGAGTATCCTGAAGACGGACCACCGCAACGACATCACCTTTGTGCGCGAGTACAAGGCGCCGACGCAAGCTCCCAGCATGTCCAACACTGCCATACCCAATCGGGATCCGAACCTGGCGACGCTCTCGGTGGTGTCTGGGCCGCATCACGGGCACAGGTCGGCCTCCAGTCCACAGCAGATAAGCCAGATGCAGGCGACCATCACCCCCTGCCCGCCGTCGGCGCCCAACCAGCAGCCGCAGCCCAGTGGACAGGATATGCTGCCCAAGGAGGGTTTGGTCGTCATGCAGGTGGGTGGTGCTCCGTTCTGCTTTTACTCTTAATACTTTCTAATCTAAATGAGAAATTCATCATTTGATACTTCTGCTAGGTACAGCAAGCGATGCGGGACACCGAAGGCACGCTTGATCTGAGCATCAAAAAGCCACGCCAGCAGCAGGAGTATAATCACACGCTGCAGCCACCGCCACCGCATAAACCAGCCGCGGTGAGTCACTACAGAGCGGAACCTCCTCCGCCACCGCACTCGACCTACTACCACTCTCACGCGCATCCGGAGTCTCAGAGCCGCGGTGCCAAAAGTCCGCACGTGTACGCCTCGTCGCCTAGGCCTCAGGCGCCCCTTACTCCGAAGATGACCAAGGTCTCGGTGCCACCGACGTCGCACCCTAAACTCTCGCCTAAACTCAGCAACATGAGCACGCCACACAAAACCGGCTCGATCACCCACGGAACTCCAGTATCCACCGCAAGGTACGACGGACTGCTCAGACAGATGACGCCGCCTGGGAACGCCAGTCAGCCCAATCCCAGCACTACTCCAGGTTTGTCGAGCTTTTTTTTAAGTGATTCGGTGTGTGATGAAAATAAGAAAAAATCATGTAATGAAACGGGAAATTTTCCACAGTAGGTTCCAAAGAAACGGGCTCCATCACGCAAGGAACGCCTGTACACCCATACGCCGTGGACAAGCGTGCTCCGATATACGACTACCGTTCCATTAGACACTCTCCTGTCACTACGAGCAACATGCCTGTACAGGCGTCCCAAAACTCCGGAGTCGTCGTCAGTCATAGCCAAAGGTAAAATATTCTTGTGCAAAATTGATTTGAATTTTTGAAACTTTGAAACTAACGAGATGATACTCTTTATTAAAGCGGCAGCAATCAATATAACTCGTACCCGCCACGTCAAGCTCCAAATTATACCATGGAGCAACTCTCGTCTCGTCAAATCATCATGAATGACTACATAACCAGCCAACAGATGCATCCGCGCAACCGCAGTGGCGGTTCCGCCGAAGGTGAACGACCAAAAAGTGAAGCTCCCCAGGACTTTTTATATTTTCACGCAGCAAATACTCCTCCTTCCCAGACGCACACTCAGCCGCGCCAGGGAGTTATCCACAGGCACAATACGCCGAAACATTACGCGCCACCACCGCCTGGTCTCGAGGCCTTCTCCAGCTTAGTAGACGTGGCCGTCCAGCAGCCAAGTCTGCCCGTACCCCACCCATCGCCAGCCAGCAGCAGTGGGCATGAAGGTCTCTGCATGTCTATCGAGCGCATGTATCCAGGAGGCTATACGATAGATAATCGTTCGCTGCAGAATATGCCCAGGATGGCTAGACAACCGACGATGCAACATCAGATGGCTGCAGCCATGCAGCAAAGAGAAGAGCAGCAACGAGAACGCGAACGTGATAACATGTTGCGCGAGAAGCAGCAGCAAGAGGAGGAACAGCGGGAACGAATTCAGCGCGAAAAAGAGCAGCAGCAGCAGCAACAACAGCAGCTACACCATCAAAGGGAGATGGAACGCATTGCCGCGCATCAGCGTGATAAGGAGATTCAACAACAACAGCAAGAGCACAGATTGGCTCAGCAGCAACGAGAGCAAGAAATGCATCAAGCTGCGGCTGATCACCGAATAGCTGTTCAGCAGCGTGAGAAAGAGATGCAGCAGCAACAACAACAACAGCAGCAGCAGCAGCAGCAGCAGCAGCGAGAAAGAGAGCGAGAACGGGAGCGGGAACGAGAGCGAGAACGAGAACGTGAGCGGGAACAGCAGAGCCATGCGGATCATAGATTAAGCATGCATCAGCAACAGCAGCAGCGCGAGAAAGATATGCAGCAGCAACATTATCGGCTTGTGCAACACCAGCATCAGCGCGAGAAGGAGATGCAGTTAGCAGCTGCCGCAGCACAACGTGAAAAGGAACACCAAGAGCACAGGCTGGCAGTGCAACAGCAACAGCAACGCGAAAAAGAAATTCAGCAGCAAGAACTTAGGCTAGCTGCGCAACATCAGCGGGAAAAGGAACTCCAACAGCATGCGGATCATAGGCTGGTTATGCAACGCGATAATCTAGCCTACCTGCAACAACAACAACAACAACAACAACAACAGCAACAACAACAACAGCAACAGCAACAACAACAACATCAACAGAGATTTCAGAAACAGCATCAAATGCAACAATTTCACCAACAACGTATGGAGGCTGAGAGACGGCAAATAGTGCAGATTTACAAGGATCAGAAAGAGGCTCAGCTCTATAGGTAAAGTTCATATTCTATCTTCCATTTAATCAAACTTGCGGGTATACTTCATACTTCTGAATTTTAAATTGACTCGTTCGATTGTTACGTTAAAATAGGGAACTAGAGCGGCAATGCGAATCACCCAGCATGGCAAAAGGCGGCGGGTTCTTCCAACCTACACGAATACAACAACAAACTCAACCGCCTCCACCTTCTTCTAGGCACAGTCAATCATCTTCCAATCAACAAAGTGACTCGTCGTCTACATTGACTGCCGCCAGTTTGATTGATGCTATTATCACGCATCAAATCAATCAGAACACTGACAACAACAGTGGCAACAATCCTGCCAACAATCAGCCAACACGTCCTGGTGATCGCCTTTTCCAGGTTCGTCGAAATAATATTAAGCTCTTTTAAGTATCTAGTGAAGATAATAAATTCATCTCAATGATTTCTTAGGGTTTTCATAGAGATAGTCCAGCAGAGCCTAACGGCATGGCTCACAGTCCAGCTGGGGAAGAAAGAGAATCTAACAGAGAATCAGGCAGTGGAAGCGGCAGCGCAAGCAGTGGTAAGGCCATTACCCTTGGCGAACACGTAGACCACATTGTGAGCAAGGATTATGGACCGCCGATATCTTCCTATAGGCCTTATCCAGGGTCTGTACTTTACTTGTTTTATATAAAATTATCACATGATTTTGAATTTGTTGTTGAAAAATTTACTCATTCTAATTATTTATTACAGGTATCAGATCTCGGAAGAACAGTGGAAGCGGAGAAAAGGTGCTGAACCGGATTCTGTAAAATCTGGCGATGAGCGGCAAATAATCCGCGTTGCCCAGCAAAAGTCAGCTTCTTCACAGTCTCAACAGTCCCACCAGAGTCAACAGTCGAGCAAGCAACAGCAACAGCAACAATTCCACACGGAGCCGGTGTCGCCACCAGAGCCCTCGACGAACCACTATCCACGTCGTTTCTATGAGCCCAGCACTGCCACGACCACGACATCAGTGACGCCCTCCAGCAAGTCACACCTTTCACCTCTCGACTATGTGAAGAACAAAATTGTTGAAGTGATGCGCACTGAGGATGACAAAACGAGCTCCGGTGACAGAAACGGCGGTGGTGCTGGCAATGACAAAGACGACAAGTCTTGCGCTGACAGCTCGCCAGGTGGAGAGATGGTCATTGACGAGTCGCCCAGCCAGCCGCCAGCTCCGACTCCAACTACCTTTTATCCATTCAACGCGTTAGGCGTGCACACCGGGCCACCACCTGCGCCACCGCCGACGAGTGGAGGAACTGCCGTGACGGTTGTCCAAAGCGAGGAACCTGCGCCCCTACTCTGCGCCCAGTACGAGGCTCTCTCGGACGAGGATTGATATTTTGGGACGAAACACAATAGCCGTCTAATGCTTAGAACTATCAGCCCTTGACTCGCCGCTGCATCACCGCTGACTATTACTTTATCTACCGAACTACTACTGCAACTCAACTCATTGAGGCAACGAACTAACGACTTGTGAAGACCGAAGAAAATCGGAAATGGCAATTTTAATGTGACTCTGTCTGAAAAAGGGGTATTTATGCGTGGTAATCGTAAAAATATACGATGCGCTTTTTTTTTATTATTTTGGTTGTTTTATAAGTCTGCTTTTTGGGGAAACAAACTTTACTTTTATTCCCTTGTCGCATATACTCTACTTCTTTTGGAAGTCCAGCTTTTTTTAAATTTTTTTATGGTATTCAAATCACACAGTTTATTTTGAATTTTACAGTTTTTAAGATGTAAATATAAGAGTAATTTCTAAAGCTTTTCTAGCACGCATTGTATTTTTACTTCTACTCAAAATATCTTTTTTTCAACGTGAAATGTGTACAATTCGTCGATATCGCTAATAAGAATTCTTTATTCGATACGACAGACTTTTTTTTAAATTGTATCAATAATCGTTTATACGTCGACGAGCGCAGAGTGCCAATGAACAATATCATTTTGTAATCGTATTTTAACCAAATGTTGTATATGTACAATTTATACATTTTTATTTTTGTTTTATTTCTTTAAGGAATTATATCAAGCTGTAAAATATCGAGATCAAACTGAGAAATGTAGATTAACCTTGAACGCTGCTGTTCAAGAACTTTTTTTTATTTTAAATTTGGTAATTTTAGTATCAGTAAATGAAACACTATATTCTGCGCGATTTGTCAAATATGTAAATAACGATTTACGGTCGTCGAGAAAACATTTTCTAATCTCGAAAAGCTGTATAAAAAATTCTTTTATTTTAGGAGAGCGAAATCTTTATTAGCAAGACGGGTCCTTTATCGCATTGATTAAAGTTACGAACCGCGTCATATTTTAGCCACTACAGTGTACAATTTTTTGGAAAACTATTATCGAACAAGTCAGCGTTCATTCCATCATCGGTACGAGTCCGTTGCGAATACGAAGTGTAGATGCGGTTATAAGAAAAGAACAGGGTGTTTCACGTTTGTATGTATGCACTGAATTGCAAATATTAGAAGCAGTAAAGTTTTAACTGAAAATTTGTCAGTGCTAGACTTTGGCGGAAAAAGCAAACGTAGCCCGGGATTACAATGCAGACGCTTTTGTAAATATGATTACGTAGTATAATCGTTAAATGATAAATACAGCGTTAATGGTGTGTGTGTTTTTAATTCGAATGAGTCTGTTTTATGTCTGCTACACGTGAACATTCATCGAGAAATGCAAGTGCGAAAAGAAGTGTAGTCGTTAGATAGATTATGGAAATTAACGAGTGCAAGAGTGATTATAAGAGTCAACTGCAAGAGTCACGTCGAGAAAAAGAGTGAAGATAATTAATGCGCTGTTTTATAGTGATGCGGTTCGCACCGTCGCCACCCTTTTTCATTTATCTTTTCCGTTTTTTTTTTCCAATAATGTGGTTTCACGAAAGATTAAATATATACATGAATAAGCTTAAGCGTTGTACAAAGTACATAATAATAATTTTTAAGAGTGAAGTATAAGTAATTATAACGATTATTAGTTTATTATGTATAGAAGTAAGGAAGGAAACTCTAGGCCCAGATTAAGTAATGTAGCTAGCGTATAGAATTTAGGAAACCACGAACTGACTAGGGATGACTTCCCAAGACTACGTTCTCTTATAATTGAAATAAACAGCCGATTAAAAAGTGATTGAATCGTCGATGAACGAATAGATGTGGGTTTTATTTAATTTAACAATTTTAGATAATGTATAAAAGCGTATCCTCTGTTTTGCGAGAATTACGCATTAAGCGAAATATGCGCGTCACACATTATACATTCATCCATGCAAACACGTATACACAGTTCACAAACTTTTTATACAGCCTAATTTTATATTTGTACGCAACGTATAGATTGCGCCTTCGATCGTACTCAGTCGCGATTTTTTAACGCTTTCTAAATTCTATTATCGGTGCAAGACGTCGTTTGTTAAGGGTCGCCTTAAAAGTGTAAGATTTCAATTTTCGTTTCCTGTGATGGATTAGGAAAAAGTAATGTATTAAACGTTATATGGGAACTATTATGGTAGATGTTGATCGGTATTTGATCTTTAATATTTTTTCTACGTGTAAATACATCGCTGATAATACAAAAATACATGTTTTGATGGTTAACATAAAAATTTGTTTAGATCTCGTATCTCTAAATCATTTAATTTGTATATATATACATACATGTTTTTTATTCCAAACATCTTGAAATGTGCTAACAAGGTAATGTTTTAATCGAATCTAACTTTACAGTACTTTTCCAAGTTCATCATAATAAAATTATTAACGCTAATCTCAAATTTGTAATTAAGTGCTTGAAATATGATTATCTGTCGCTTCGTTCAGTCTTTTAGACAAATCCTCCCATAGAATGATTAGTTAAAAATAAAAAACAAGCCTTGTGCCTTCTATGCCTTGGCTATTAATTCGGAACATTACTGCATTCACCATTACGGTACTAAGCTTCATAAAAAAAAAGTCATTATGGTCCTTGTTCATTAAAACTACAGGCGATTTCCACTTAAAGTGCCCTGAATTTTTGCATTTATTCCTAGTTTATTGATAGGAACGGACTACATACAGCTTTTCTTTGCCTTTGTTTCTGATCATCGTCGATGTCATTAATGGATCTTTAAAGCTTTTGCAGCAAAGCATCAATGTACATGTGCAATC
This sequence comes from Pteromalus puparum, assembly GCA_012977825.3. NCBI lineage: Eukaryota > Metazoa > Arthropoda > Insecta > Hymenoptera > Pteromalidae > Pteromalus > Pteromalus puparum. The sequence continues at coordinate 58,754,987 of CM053171.1, forward strand.
ACGCAACCATTGAAAGAGTCTCTAAAGATCCCAAGAGCTGTTCAATATTTTTTTAATCGGATATGTCCGACGAACGGAGAAAGCGTAATCAACGAATATCCGTGCGAAAGGATGAACATTCAATTTCGATGCACAACCACCTCGGCTCGCACGACGGTAACGAACAAATTTGATGCTTTCTTATTAATTGAAAAAAACTTTGTGATATTAGAATTTTAATTGATATATTTCCTGTCACTGCTTCTTGAGAAGGAAAATATGCGCGATTGAAGAAGTGACATTTCTAATAATGGCAAAAACAAGAGAAAAAAATTCCAGAAAAAAAATCAGTCTTCCCAGTATTACTTCGCTAGCCTCTCTTATGATGTCGGAAAAAAGAGTCTATTTAAAGTAGCTTTGTTCCTGTATTTCTTTTTAATCTAGCGCGAGTCAAGTTTTCTATTATTTTCGTAGTGATTCGTCTCAAAAATCAACTACTCTTCGATAACTTAGTAATACATTTTTTTGTCATAAAATACACGTGTCTCGTTTGTTAAATAAGGGATGCTCCAGTGTCGAAATTATCATAAAAAACAGAAGCAGCGCAATTGGTATGTAAAATATCCAGGTGTAAGAATACAAAGTCAACAAAATATAGGAAATTGTGAACGCTTAAAGAGTATAAATGTATCAAGAGAGGAATTCGCTTGTAATATTAAAAAAAAAGAAAGAAAAATATTCCTTGGCTCTATCAACTGAGAAAAAAGTAAATGTATCGTCAGAGCGCTTCTCTTTTTTTATTTTCCAAAACTTAGAATTGTAAACTACGCAGAGTAAAGTTGAACACACGTGTACCTATTCGATTAAACGAAACATGTTGACGGGATCGACTTCGGAAGCACAGATGTCGGTCCGTCCCACGAGTAGATAAGGCTGTATAAAGCATGTAATAATGTCAAGGCACACTCTTTTACTTTCTTTGTTTTCCGTTTCCTGGGGAAAAACACTGTCGTCCCGTCGAAGGCGGCGAGTGAAACTAAAACAGAATAAATATAACAACAAAAATCAAGTATAAATAGAAAAACGACGCGAACGCTATACGAATATTATTCTACGATGAACACTATTAACGACTAATTAAAAATGAAGAAAAAAGAATTAACTACAAGAAGAAAAAAAATAATAGCGAGCGAGCGCATACCATGCCTATCAGTAAACTGCAGGTGTAGCATACATACACGATAATTATTATTATCAAGTGATCAGAACAATTCAATGTAAATTGTTATTTTTGTTGAAATAAAAAATCACCTCCGTTAAAGAGAGGGTCACTTTTGCCTCGACTCACACCTTATACACAACTGCTCTCGTATAGTGTCATATGCGCAGCCAATCCAAAAGTGATTTTCGACAATGACTGGTGGTGTCTGTTTTTAAAGCAAAAAAATGAAAATGAGCCTAAGCAACGTAGTATCATTAGCAAGCATGCTCCAAAATCCATCTCTCTCGATTCTTACATTTTGTCTACGAGCACATGGCTCTCGCCTGGATCATTCGCTCCCTCGCAGCCTTGAATTGGCTGAGCACGTCGTCGACGCTGTTCAACAGCTTGCCGGCGTTCAGTCTTCCTATGCTGTTGGGATCTAGGTCACGTTCACGGGCGAAGTTCTGACTCTGCTGGACGCAGTTGATGCGCAGCTCGACGCTGCCGCTTGGGACGACACGGAGATTCGTCTTGTCGAGGCTGGGACCCTCGTGCATTCCTGGTATCGCACAATACGTGATGTCATCCAACTCGCAGCTGCCTCCTGTGAAGAAGCGGCGCAGGCTGTCGATTATTCCGCCCGAGGGTCGCCAGGTTTTCAGCTCGTAGGCGAAGCTGCCGGCAGTCGAAGGCAGGGGTAGCGAGCCGTATCCCTCGATTCGGTATCTAGATAATCATGTTTATTCGTATCATCATTTTTATAGTAAATTAAATTTTTCTGCAACGAGAAGAGTAAGACAATTCCAAATGTATAATTCTAAGATTTGATGAGACCGAGTATAAACAGAGTGAAGAGTTTCATGTTGCAAGACGATGTTTTAAAAACATTGCAATGTCCTCAGGAAATGAAAGATTATACGTGGTTACTCATCACTCGATTTCACGTCTTCTTGGAAAACGGCAGTGGCAAATTGATGCGGTAATAACGCTATACTCACTCATTTTCGGATATACGTTTCTGCTGCGTTTCGACGAAAGCATATTACTGGCCATTTTTGTTATAGCAAAATTAATGAATCGCGCGCGACGTTTGAATTCTTCTCTCAATTAATTATAGCTTAAGAAAAATCATTTTTGAGACGCGAGCTTGAAGGAATGCGCGGCATTACTCATAGATAAAGATAAAATCATTCATTCTTTTTTCTCTTTCTGCGTCAGAGAAGCGCTGTAATTACTCATTTCGAAAATTATTTCGATTCTGCACTTTTTCCTCTGCATTTTGAAAGGTAATACATTCTTTAAGTTTATCTGGCGCATGCAAAAATCACCTAGTCCAACTGTCGAGCGAAGCCACAGATACCAAGAGACTCGGCCAGGAGGCGGTTCTTGCTTCTGCCTCGTCGATGGCCGCAAGGTCGAGATCCAGCGAAATCTCGGCACAGTAGCCGAAGTTAACGCGAGCGTCTTTGGCCTTGCATCGCTGCGTCCTACCGGCCAGTCTCTGACCAGTCGATGTCCAGTGCGCAGGCAGGTCGACGAAGTAGCTGACGAAGAGGCCGGCTTCGTCGCAGCCGAAATCCCAAGCCGAGCCGATGTCTAGGTTGAGAAAGAGGCGGAGAACTCGAGGCTGCGGTGCCGTTAGTTCGTGGAACAGCTGGGCTTCCTTCAAACTGCGCATCCTCTGGATCTCCTGGACAGAAATTATCATATATTTCATTGCAGGCACATCGCGTCACTATATAAAGTTGTGAGTTTCATTTTGACTGATTGAACACAATGAGAGTTTAGAAAGTCTATGGTATTTAAAATCTTCTGCTAATGGCTCATGATGTCATACTGCCAAGTTAATTTAAAGTGGATGTACGCAGCGCTCGTAGCTTTCTTCGCATACTCCAAGCAATTTTATTTTCTCCACAAAACTACTCTATGAATATGTTGGTAAGAATACTTGCTACATCGACGTAGTAATTTATGCTCGCATGTCTTGCAGCGCTACTATAATAGCAACGAGCTGAAATGAATAACATCATCGATTGTTTGCAACGATACGCGAAAATCATTTCCTCCAACTGTACAGCTGTTTATCTATCCTTTACAACAACACAGATTGCAGCTTATACTGGAAAATTTCGAATTTATTCTTCTATATAACAGATGTATAATTTAACGGCTCTTTGCGCCTAATACTGTTACGAAGAATATACCACTTGAGCGCGTCTTTGGGTTTTTACGCTATCATCATCGTGGATCTCTTTAGAAAAAATCTGATCACTAATCTAAACATCTATATTGTCGATTTCTAGCCAATTTCCACACTTCTCATATTAATAATCGCCGCTACAGGAATGCACTCACGTTATCTCGGCGGCTTTAAAAAAATCTATAACGCTTTGTCAATTTCGTCAATAAAAAATCTCATAAACAAAATGGGAAAATAGTCTCACGGCTCGCGATAACAAAGCATAATAACACATTTACAATCGGGGCTTATCATACAAATCCGAGATCAAATTGCAATTCGAGATATGGTAAAAATCAAAGTCCTTCAGCCATTATCTGTGTCTATGAGCCAAATTTTTGTCCAATATGCGTTATCTAAGAAGCCGCGCAGAAATTATATCCATCCGTTTGTTACGAGACCATCTAACTAATGCCTTATCTATTGTATTTACTCAAAAATACGAGTCACGATACGGGTGAGTCACTTCGAGGTGAATCTTCACAGGATTAATAACGCGTCTGTTGCAACAACTCGCGATGAGATATACACCTGGATGAGCGAAAAAATAAAAGGTAGATTTCGTATTGGGACATTGGGGTATAGAGCGCGGTATATGTAGGCCGTATATGTATATAGTAGGATGGGAACGAGTTTCTATAAAAATTCTTTCTGGGAATCCGCACACTGCGCGCGATAAGTATGTTTTTGCTGTCGTTTCTAAAAAAACGAGGCGGAAGAGTACCAGGACCTTTTATATAGATATACTGTCGGGAATGCTACCATGTGAAAAAATGTAAATCGAATGCGAGAGATTTTTATCAGGGACAGAGACACTTAGCGGGCGTTGATTTATTTTTTCTTTCCCGAAATTCCAATTCTTTTCGCGATCGATTGGCGATATTATTAGAAAAAACTTGCGAGCCTATTACTATATTCAAAACATGACGAAAAGTTGCACAGCCGAGGTAAAACATATATCCATCTTTGCAGGTAGAATAAAAATACGAATCTACGCTAATGACATCCTTATCCTCCGCAATATAAGCTTCCCCCCGCTTCTCCGCCGCCTGTGCGTCTCTCCTGACTCCGTACTCGCGCAGCTGCTATCGTAGATATCAAAGCAACGAGTCGCCACCGCCGCATATCAGCTCTATTAGACTCGTGAGAATCGTGTAGTTAACACCCGGTTACAGCGCGGTACACAGTGTGGGTGACTAGAAAGAGGCGGTTGACTAAGCGCGTAAAACGGAGACGGAAATAGAGGGAAGCCATCGGCAGACTCGCTCGGATTTCGGCCTCAGTTGTCTCGCGGCGCGGAACCGGTCATCCTCGGGCAGCAGCCGCATCAGCTCTCGCTCTTTTTTCTTTCTTCTCTTCCTTACTCCGCGGCAGCGAAGAGGCTCATCCTCTTATAAATGCGCGCCTTGGTGCAATCTACACTTGGAGCTTCGTCGAGAGAATATCCGCGGCGCGCGCGTGCGACGCGTACACACCTACAACATACGTATATACATACACCCAAGAGCATAGTGTAATTCATACGTGTGACTGGTGAATTCCAACGGCGATTGTTTGGCATTCCCGCGGGTAATCGCGCGCCTCAGTGACGCAGGCGCCGCCGTAATACGCGTCCGTATTATAGGTGAGCGACGAGGCGACGAGGCGACGACTGCACAGAGGCGGCGGCGGATTTCCTCTCCCGCGGTATATAGCGAAATGCGCGCCTAGCAGGGCCGGCCAGTGTCTGCGCTGCGCTGCGCGCGAGTTGTGTGTATTTTTCTTTGGCCGCGGCGGCCGAAGCCGAGGATGGGAAGATTCGGAAGTGCGACGAGCGGAGAAATGCCCATCAGCTAGTCGAGCTCCGAGAGCCGCTTGGCCCGCTGTTCTTTTGGCTCTTCTGCTCTTCTGCTCCGCGAGCCACTATACCTTTGGTGCAGTGCGGTGCAGTGCATTAGCTTAGTTGTTTTCTGCTGATCGATCGAAGACTGACAAGACTTAATTTATACAAGAGCCAAGATGAACGTGTCCTACTCGCAGAAGATGATGCGCCAGATCTCCGAGATCTCCTACGTCGGGTGAGTACAGACGATGTGCGCATTTTTAATTGCACTAAGTATAGCACCTAGCGACAAAAAACTGCGCCGCTTGGACTTGGGTGGTCGCGGTGCTATTGGAACGCGATTCCAGAACCGGTTTTTTCGATCTCGCTCTTGAATTTTTAATTTTTCCCGATTTGCTGCTGCTAATATAGTAGTGTTCATGACACGCTTTACCCTCTTTGAAGCTTCTCGTCGTCGTTGCATTTCCCGAGCAGAAGGCCTGGGGGACACGTGCTCGATCCAGAAGTCGTAGCTCATGCCGATTCCGTCGACGCTGTAGCACTCGTCGCTGCTGAAATCCGGGCTGACGGTGAGGGTCTTGTGCGAAGGGTCGTAGCTTATCGTGCAGAGCAGAGCTTCGGAGTCGGTTGACTCGGCAGAGGCTTCGTCCTTGGGGGAGAGGTCCACCACGATGTACATGTTTTCGTGCTCCTATCGCGGAAATGCACAGTTAACCGTTGTACAAAGCTTTTATCCTACTTACAGTTACACAGAGGCACAACTTGTTCAGCTTCCCACCGTGTAGAGATAGTGATTCTCGCGGATCCTCCTCTCGTCGGGCTTCTCGTCGACGACCCGCTTGTTGTACCTGTCCGCAAAGGGTTTCCTGTTCTTCAGCGGCGGCGCCGCGAGTTCGTTCCTCAGCGACAAGCTCGACCTGAACTTCCCGGTGAGCAGGTCCAGCTCCGGGTAGTAGGCGTCGCCCTGGACGTAGGAGTAGAGTCTCGAGCCTTCCTCGGGCTCGGCCGCCTCGACGAGGCGTCGGTGGTACTCCTTCTGATTCTCCGTGACGCAGTTGCGCTCTTCTCTGTAGAATTTGGCTTCGTAGGGGCCGAGGACTTTCTGCTGCCAAGCGAACTCGTAGCTCTCGGACTCCAAAAAGTTGCCGTCCCGGGTCTCGCCTTCGTTCTCGAACAGCTCGGCCAGCAGGGATTTCTGCTGGACGATTTTCACCCTGCAACGTCGAAGTAGGATGAAACATTTTCGGAAAATCAAAGCGTGACTCAGCTGCGCGGAGAAATTTAAATCTAAATTATTTTTCTCCGGTTCGAAGCACGATCGCGTACACATAAACTAAGAGCGACCACATGGCCGGCGTTATAAACACTTTACGCGTAGCGCGCGTATAAATATTTTTCAAGCTCAAGCCATATAGTGTGTACATAAAAATTTGTTTGTAAAACAAGACAATTTACAGCCCGTTATTTGAGCTTGTAGTCGTTTCCGATAAATGTATAGGTATAAGCAGCCGCGGGTCAATAATAGATATCCGAGCTTCGTATAGTACACGAGTCCATTTTCCAGTTATATAGATCGGCGTATATCTTAGAGTCCGTCCCTCCGAAAACGAAAACCTAACCCCGCACCAAAGTGCGCATTCTCTCACCTGATTTTGAAGTTCTCGATGGGCTGCCTCACCCTATACTTCCCCGAAATCTTGGTCTTTCCCTTCGATGGCTCCAGCATCTCCGCAATGTTATGGTCGATCGAATGTATAGGTACCAAGCTTCCCTCTCAGCTGCGATCCACTTTGTGCATGAAACAGCTCATCCTCGCGCCCGCCGCTTCACTCGCGATTGCAACAATGAAAGCCAACAGGGGCAGGTAATAAGTAATCTATAAGGAGAATCGGGATTACTCATGACGCCGAAGAGTTGGCTACTATTATCCTCTGGCTGCAGTGTGTTGTCACGCTCCGAAACGAGGCTTTGTTTATCTTCGCGGCGCGGTTGCGCGTTGCCCGGCAACCGCCGCACGAGCATACAATACTTAATGCACTTGCGGGTACTTATTTTCTCCGTTCTCGCTTCTCGTCATAACTGTCGTCAATACAGCTCACTTCGAGCCTCGAGAAAGTCTCGAGATTGACGCAAATCCGAGCAAAGATAAATCCACTACATTCGTCGTCCTTCGTGCGTGGCTGAACCGACTGACACATAGAGAGAGGGAGAAGGGGAGGAACGTGGATCGCTCGCGGAGAGAGAGAGAGAAAGAAGGACGGAGCTATAGGTACCTATACGCTATGATGCTGCAGGACGACGCGTCGTGTTGATACCCATACCTAACCTTCCGCAGTACTTACGCCAGCAGCCAGCTGGAGGATGTAGCGCGGCCTTTTCTATACTCTTCCGGAATCGACTTGCGCATACACAGCTGATAACACTGCCGCTCAACGTCATTGTTGCATAGATAGGTGTACAAAGGACTCGCGTAAATATCCTGATACATAAGTAACGAAGGTGAGTGCAACGTTCGGTCTTAACCTGTTGCCGCGTTTTTTCTCTTTTCTCTCTGCTATGCAATGCTCTCTGAGTTCTCTCCTGCGCGTGCCCCGCGCACGAGATTAATAATAACGGTACAGTCACACCTTTGCCACGTTCGCGATACAAGAGGCTCTATAGATGTGTGTATTTCTTCTGGTGACTAATCGGCGGCGGTGCCGGCTATCGATAACAATTGATATTGACGTCGCCCGCAATTGGGCCTAGAGCGAGTGTAATCTTCGGCTGGGATCGGCTCGTTCAGTCGTGCAAGATACTCTCACCTGTTCGCCTCTGTCTCTGTCTCCGGCTCTTTTTTCGAGAGAAACTTGCAATTTTTGACTAAAGTACCGTTTTTCATCTACCAACTTTGAACGTGGGAATTTTAGAGGTAGGATTGTCCAGCCGGAGCGTTGACTTTTTCGTAATTAAAATCGTGTTTTCGGAGCAATTTCTCAAGTTCAATTGTGGCAGTTTGGCTTTGTGTACTAGTTTGCCAAGTGGCCATGAGCTAAATCCCTTTTAGAAAATTGCTATTGTCTTTTGAAAGCTGTTATTATCGTACTCGTGAAAATCAGGTTCACAGCAGAAATAATTGTCTGAAGCTCAAATAGCGATTGTTACGCCAAAGCTAAATACTGTGAATCATTTCAGTGTTTTTGTATAGAAATTAAATAGTTCATCTTTTCTTTTTTTACAGGAGTTTCAAATTAATCAGAATGGCGACAGGACGTGATGGTGAGGCAGCAATAACAATACCATTGCAGTACAATGACGCTGTTAGTAATCATATACTCCCTTTATTATTATTTTTGGCACATTGCATAATGAGTGTTGCAAGCTAAGTAACATCAATCTTCATATTTTTTCTAGCATTGGAAAGCCATTTTTGAAAAGTATGACTCAGATGGTGATGGCAAAATTTCATACCATGAATTGAAGGCAATGATACGTGGTTCATCCTCGTATACAAATGATATTCCAAGTCGTGTAGTCCGAATGATCATGCACAAAGCTGATTTAGATGACTCAGGGTATCTGGAATATCCAGAGTTTATTGCAATGGTGAGATTTGTTTACAGCTCTATTTCTGTTCTACATTTGTTTATGATTTTCTAAATGATTTGATTGCTACAGATTCACAGAAAAGACATGCAAGGTGTGTTTGGACATTTTGTGCATAGATACGTACACTCAATGGTACCATGCCGTCCATGTGCCACTACATCAATGCAAATGACAAGATCCGGTGATTTTCCTGATGGCCTCTACGAGGAAGAATACAGCTGTAACCCTCCAGCACTTGCCATGATAATAATTTCTGTACTAGAAATTATACTCTTCTTGTATGACACAATTGCTCACAATGCGGTGGCAGTTGAAGGACCTATGGCAACGCTGTTCATTTACAACCCTCAGAAAAGATATCAGGCCTGGAGGTATCTTACATACATGTTTGTACATGTTGGGTAAGTACTTTTTAAATCTTTTAAATCCTATCCCTAATTTAGAGAACATTTCATAGATTCCATTTATGTTAAAATAGACGTGACATCAGTATAAAAAAAAATTTAAGTAATTAAAATGATATGTACAGTATAGATTACTAGATTGAACAATTTTATCTTATTTTATCTAAGTGACCAATTACACTTATCTGGTCCAAACTAGTTCAAGCACTTAATTGATCAAAGAGATACGCAGTTTTGTACAAAGAATAGCTCTTATAACAATTATCAAGAAATGTCCCAATGCCAATCATTTTTCAAAATTACAGCTTTTAAAGTTAAAAATTTTTTTTTTTCGGTAGTACGTTTCACTTAGTCGTGAACTTGCTGGTGCAAATAATGCTGGGGATTCCACTGGAAATGGTGCACAAGTGGTGGCGAGTTCTGATTATCTACTTTGCTGGAGTGGTAGCCGGTTCTCTGGGTACATCCGTCTCCGATCCTACCGTATATCTGGCCGGCGCATCCGGAGGCGTCTACGCTCTCATAACTGCGCATGTAGCAACCATCGTTATGAACTGGTCACAAATGGAATTTGCAGTGCTACAGCTGCTGGTATTCCTCGTTGTAACATCGGTCGACGTGGGCCAAGCCATTTACACGCGCTATGTTCTTGAAACGACAAATCAGATCGGCTACGTTGCTCACCTCGCAGGTGCCATAGCCGGCCTCCTTGTCGGTATCAACATCCTGCGCAACCTCGAGGTACAGACGTGGGAAAAGGTTGTCTGGTGGGCCAGCTTTGTCACCTACACTGCACTTATGGCTGCCGCGATCCTCTGGAACATCCTTTATCCTTCGTACTTTCCGCCGCCGGTATACAACTAATTAGAGGCGCGATGTACTTTCTATTTTTGCACGAACCGAGTAGACGCGCGAGTGTGCTGATTCACACGATACGCACACTTTAGTACAAAGGAAAAAAATTAATACCGGGAGAATTTGCCAGAAGACCTTTGTCATATCCTTGAAAGCTTTGTAATTGTGTCGTTTACTTTCTTTAAATAAGTGATCTTATTGCTTTTACGGCTAATATTGTCTGTAACTTTTGTTTATTTTTTTTCAATGAATTCTACAGTGCGCTATTATACGTAGATTTTAAATATGCGTGATATTCAATTTTTTAATATGATTTAAGTTATGAAAGAAACGCACAAAACATAAGCCCGAGCTTATTTGTTTTAATTATATTTATGCAACGAATTTTCATTTTTTAATTTTCAGTGCCAATAATTTTAATTTACGCGAGGCAAAACAACAATTTGAAGTGCCTATAGTATGATTCATTTTGTAAATACTGTACTCTACCTATTATAGACTTGAAATTATCAACGAGAGTGAGTTCTAAAAATAAGTACACGCTAGAAGCCGTAATAGTACAGTTCATAAATATTGCAACAATACGTAGTAGAATCATGACAAATCAATATCTGAAGGCCATGCAGTATTCTTGGTAAAAATCTGCAAATTCTCAAGCTTGTAATCCATAGCCCATACCTGACTCTTGTGACTTTCCTTGTGAGTTCATTTAAACGTCAATTTTAATGTGTGAATGCAGATATAGTATTACCTATATTTCAAGATAAATTGCGTGGTGCACATGACCAAAAAATTTTCCAGCTATGTACATGATATAGTATTACATACTTAAAAGCTCAAAAAAGAGAATTAAAGATAGGTTTAGCTTAAGTTTTTATATAAGAAATACATGTTCCACATTGTATTATTGCATTTTGAGAATACTGTCAAGTTCTGTGCAGTGCCTTTTACTGTACTAGCGAACACAAAATTAAATACTTTTTTAGGAATAAGAAAAAGTATTTATATTTTTTGTATATTTTGTATAATTATTTATAAAATGTGAGCGAGTAAACAAAAAAGCCAAGTTATTTTTATAACAATAGTTCTTTATTTTCCCATGAAAATACTTTTATCGATTCCTGTCGCAGGTGCATCGCGACGAATAATACGCATAGTAAAATTACATAATTACAATTACATAAAGTATTACAAGTATTACATGCATCACAGTCTCATTAGTTGGAAGTACCCTTTTTCATTTTAAAATCGAGTCTAAAAATATGTAAAGTTCTTTCTAAAATACTACGTAATATCTTGGAATGTCAAAAATGTAAAATTTGAATTTGCAACGTTATACAATCGGTATAAAATGTGTACAAGTTAAAATATTTCATTATGAAACAGTATTATATCTATAATTGGTTTCAACTAGTTAATTATAAGAGTATACGACGTAAGTACATATATTGGTCAATAATTTAAGAAAGCGTATACATAATAATAAAATAAACTAAAGCTTCGAAAAATTGTTTCATCATTAAAGAAGTATAAAGCTTTTAGTATGTACAGATAAAAGTTTTAGTATCAGTTTAAGCTTTCTTAAATTACGTTAGTGGTAAGCATTTTCTTTATCTCACTCAATTCCTTCTTATATACATAAATGACTTATAAATATAGACGTATCAGCCAATCAGTCAAAATAAAGAAGTCTTGCAATATATGCTAGACTTACTAGACTTACAGTCTATACGTTTTCAGTGGATATTTCGTAGAAAACTCGATTTATTAAAAAAAAAAACTACTATCAAATTATTCAGGGGTTTTTCCTTGCCAATCTCTGTCAGGTCTTATAAATTCTAAATCACTGGCTTCATCAGAACTGGAATTTTCATCATCGTCGAAATATGGTTTTGCTGTGACATCGACTACATCCTCTTTGTAATCTGAATATTAATTTACAAGTAAGTATTGGATTTATTTTCCCAAGGCTTTAAAATGAACCACGAATATAACTACTTACCTTTTACAAGTGGTCGTTTGAAAATTTCGACCTCCTTCTCATCGTCATCAAAGAAAGAATTACCGTCTTTCAGTAAGCTGAACGCATAAGGCCTCTTGCTGTCGGTGTCATCGCTGTGGCTCGATTTACATTTGGTGATGACAAAAATACATAAAGCTACTATAGTAATGAGTACTGCACCTATTTAGCAAAAATACAAAGATAATATATACCAACCAATTCTAAACGTAATAGTCATGAAAGGTTTTAATTTCATACAAACTCACCGGACATTATAACAAACATGATCCGTGGCATTCCGAAAATCGTCTCATCCCGGTGCAATTTCAACATCACCATTGTCAAACCCTCCTCGTTAGTAATGTTGACAGCCTTTGATAATTTATAGTAGCCGGGGGCTTTCACACTCAGCAAATGAGTTCCAATTGGCAGCAGAAGCTGATATGCTCCATTTCCATTACTTTCAACTTTATGAATTGATTTATCATGCATCACAACAGCATCCGAAATAGGTTCATCGCTCTCGCTTACTACATAACCAGTAATACCTCCGGTTACCTTATTCAGTACACTCAACAAACTTTTCTTATTACTCTCCCAAGCGACATTGTCATCGTCACTGCTACAGCAAGTCATGTACACGTCAATTGGCAGAGTATTAGTATATAGGTACAAATAATCCAAGAAGTAGTCGGATCTGCCACCTCGCACCGCAACTCCAGCATGGGAGGTTCCACTTTTCTCGATAATGGCCTTGCTGTCGCATCTGGAGTTTACTAAACTCATGACTGGGTGATTTAGGGCATACGTTTCGGCCAGTTGTTGCAAAATTCTGTTGTCCTCCGTGAGATAGGGTTTGTAGGGATGCTTGCCAAGTCCTGGCCTACCGTACGGTATTTCCACGTGCAACGAACCGCTGTTTAAATTTATTGTGAGAATCGGTTTAAGCTTCTTGAACCAGTCGACGATCAACTTGGAATTCTCGTGGTAACTGCAAATTAATTTTTAATCATTACTAAACTGATTGTAAGTATTTTATATATTTCATATAATAATACTTACTTAATCTTGCCGTCTTCCAGAGGGAATGGAAGGGGGTTTTCATCAATAAAAGCACATGTATCTTTTTTGTCGGAATCTGGGTTCAGATCTGGTGCGATGAAGATTGAATAATTTCTCACGTAATTCGTCAACTGCGTATCGATGTTGTAACTTGCCAAAATATAGTTCGCTAAATGTAAAAGAACTTTAGAAGTGGCAGGTGATCCGTGGCCTAATCCTGCCGAAAATACTATGGACGGACGGTCGAATTTGTGACCATGATTGTCTTCAGGATGGATCTCGAGCGCTATGACTTTATGCTTTTTCGTAGTAACACCGATTTCGTGCAGAGTAGAGATCTTCGTGAACTTTCTATTCAAATCATCGAGGACCTGATTGATTTTACTTGACTTTTCTTCAGCATCCTGGGATTTAGCAGGAACATAATTTGAATCGGCTGGAGTCAAGACAACCTCCATTGTCGTGATCTCATCGTCGTGCACCGTGATCATCAAGGTCTCGTCGTTGTAACCTTCGCAACTGAATACTGCATTATATATACCAGGAGGTAGTATTGTCTTGAAATATGCCATATTCTTGGAGACGCCATACACGACTGAATCGATTCGAACTTTGGCACTTCGGAGAGGATTTTTCTTGGGGTCCAACACGGTCACTCGAACGCCGGTTGAAAGACGCTTAACCAGATCTCTCAGTGGTAACAATGTGTCTCTCCAAATCGTAGGGACGGCTGTTGGTTCAGGGTATTTACAGCACGACAGCGATAAACTTAACTAAAATGTAATAAAAGCGTGTAACGTTGCTTGTATTTTTACCAAAAAATAGCATTGTAATTCAAATGCAGACTTACCACTGGTATTTCATATTGCTGATTTATATAATTCTGTACTTTCTTGATATCATCACTTTGAGTATCACATTTATCGGTGTGTATAGATCTCTCGAAGTCTTCAACAAAACTCTTTAAGAAATCGATCTTACTCAACGAATAACTGAAAAGCAACGAATGCTTCGTTAGAAAAACAAAGAAATTATACAAGTCATTGTTTTTTTCTCTTTCTGAATTTCATTTCTACCTAGCTGCAACTCCGTTTCCACCGCCGAACAATACGAGCGCATCGAATCCTTCGGTTTCCAGCATTTGTTCCAGCGCATTCGTAACGACGTCCAATTGAGGACGCTTATCTTTTTGCGACGAGTACAATTTTTTGCCCACCTCGTCGCTCATCGAGGCATTACAATTGTAGGACAGCTTGTCGAAGCTGGGATCGACTCCGGGAATGAAATGCAATACGACTCTGTCCAGCAGTCTGTCGATGAATGGATTTTTTTCCTTGTTGCCCATGAGTATGTGACGCGCGAAGCGCAAAGAAACTTCTCTGCCTATTGGTTGCGATGCAAAGATTCCTCCGATGAAACCAATGTGGATCTTGTTTTCTTCGCTGTCTCCCAGCTATATATTTGCATACAGATTTAATGAAAAAGAAACATTAGAACTTGCCGTTTCGAACAAATCGTTTTAGAAATTTGATTTTCCTCGCGCATTTTTGCCGGATAATTCCAAAGCACATTAGTCAGACTGAAGTGCAACAATATTTTCAGAAAAAACTTACATGGTGAGTAATTTTGAACGAGTGTATGGCAGCGCTAATTGGCGAGTCGTCAGCCTTGAATTCCGCGACATCCGGCCTGTCCAACTCCAGCTGTTTGAAGCTCTCGCTCAGCTCGCTATTCTTGAGATAGCCGTCCTTCAGATTTGCTCTCAAATCGTAATCGTTCACGTGGACCCTGAAACGTTATAAATTGACATTACAAATTGACGGGCGACAGATTTGAATGCTGTGGTCGTGGACGCAATTTGCTTTCCATTAGAAGGACAATATAGATATCATGTGCAGGTATAATTTAACAGTTAGTATGCGCGTTAGCTTATGTGCAAACTGATCATCTAATTCTGCTAATCTGTGTTAAACTTGAAATATATCATCGTTGAATATGCGCACTTAAAATTGTCGCTCTCCTCGTTGTACAGCACTGTTGTTCGAATGTCGCAAGTACGCGAGAAATAACGGCTGCAGCTTACCAAGTGAATGGTTGGTCGCGTATGAGCGTGAAATCGAGCTTCGCCTCCCCTTTGTCCTGCGGAACCTCGACAATCTGAGTCAAATACTCGTAGTTGGGCGCGGTGACCGTGACATTGTATCTTCCGGGCGGCAACAGACGCCAGTAGTCGCCCTCGGTGCTGGTGTAAATCGCGTGTTGGCGGCCCTCGATCTCGACCTTTGCGTGGGCTATAGGGCTGCCGATCGAGGATGTCACCAAGCCGTGGACGCCTCGCCTCGACTGTTATTTGAGAAAAAGCAAATAGATTGTCGAATAATGCGCGATTCGTNGCGACAGATTTGAATGCTGTGGTCGTGGACGCAATTTGCTTTCCATTAGAAGGACAATATAGATATCATGTGCAGGTATAATTTAACAGTTAGTATGCGCGTTAGCTTATGTGCAAACTGATCATCTAATTCTGCTAATCTGTGTTAAACTTGAAATATATCATCGTTGAATATGCGCACTTAAAATTGTCGCTCTCCTCGTTGTACAGCACTGTTGTTCGAATGTCGCAAGTACGCGAGAAATAACGGCTGCAGCTTACCAAGTGAATGGTTGGTCGCGTATGAGCGTGAAATCGAGCTTCGCCTCCCCTTTGTCCTGCGGAACCTCGACAATCTGAGTCAAATACTCGTAGTTGGGCGCGGTGACCGTGACATTGTATCTTCCGGGCGGCAACAGACGCCAGTAGTCGCCCTCGGTGCTGGTGTAAATCGCGTGTTGGCGGCCCTCGATCTCGACCTTTGCGTGGGCTATAGGGCTGCCGATCGAGGATGTCACCAAGCCGTGGACGCCTCGCCTCGACTGTTATTTGAGAAAAAGCAAATAGATTGTCGAATAATGCGCGATTCGTTGCGAATTAAATAGCTGCATCATCAGCGCCGCAACTCACCGCCTCGATGAACTGCAGCAGCGGCTCCCGGTTGTCCCTCCAATAGCCCTCCAAATCCGAGGCGTTGGGGAACTTGTTGCAGCCGACCTCGAGGGTGATCTCGAAGGCGTTGCTGTGCACGTAGTTGTAGTCCTGCATGCCCCCGGTGACGGGGTACCAGGCAGCCCCGTTGGTGATGCCCCGGGGGAAAGTCTCGGAGAGGAGGCCGAACTGTTGGCCAGGAGGCGCCGGACAGGGCTTGCCAAGATGCATCGTCGGGTGGGCTCTGGAGTAGATGAGGGAGACCATGCGGAAGACGTCGTCGTCGGGGCTGGGGTTCGGGTGGGCGTAGATGTTGCCGACGGAGACGGGGTTGTCGTCGTAGGGGTAGTTGGCCACGAGGGCGCCCCCGTGCAGGTTCGCCGACAGAACGAAGGGGATCTTGGCGATCCAGTCCATCACGGCCTTCGTCTCGGGCTCTTGCACCAGGTTCAGCTGTAATTCATTTGGTCACTTTGAAAAACATCGTTTGGTTATCGCGGCGTTATAGAAATAGAGCGAAACCAGGTCGGGCGCATCAACTATCTGAATTGATGGCAATGAAAAGCAATGATTATACGGCGCGGCGGTTAGTCGAAGAAAGGCCGCCGCCGCCGCCGCCATCCAGGATCCGGACTCGCAGAGTTTCATCAGCAAAGTGGTAACGGGCGCACACGGTCAGACGCGCAGCGTGCGGTCTCAAGTGACTAATGGCAATGGCCTATATGCATATGAAACTCACCTCGTTCTGCACATACTTGTCCGGGAAATTTCTGTTGAGGTCGACGTTGTGAGCGTTGGCTCGGCCCAGGATTCCGTCGTAGTCGCCCACGGTGGAGTTCTCGTAGCCGTCGGGGTTCATGCTGGGCATGATGTGCAGCCGCACGCCCTCGACGATCCTCCTGACCCTCTCGTCCTCCTGGTAGTTCTCGCAGAGGTACTTGGCGAGCAGGAGCAGCAGCTCCCTGCCGACGACTTCGTTGCCGTGCATGTTCCCGATGTACTTCATCTCCGGCTTGTTGGGGTCGTGCTTGCCGGGCCTGCTCGTGATCTCGATCACGTAGAGCTGGCGGCCCTGCACCGACTCGCCGACGCTGTAGAGGTTCGTGATGTCCGGATAGCTTCCGTGCAACTCTCGCAGGTAGCTCTCCAGCTGCTGGTAGTTGTGGTGCCGGAAGCTCGGCCGACTGAAGAACCCGTTCCGGTCCCTCGCGCGCACCTGCTTCTCCACTATCTCGCTGGCTGAGCCTGGAACGGATTTTTCTCTTTTGCTTTTTTACGCAACCACGTGAGCGACCGACGGCTACTCGCGTAAGTACTTTGCCGTTGTTCGGGTGGCCCAGTTTAATTGTGGGACGAGGGAAAAGAAGGTCGCCGCTGCGTTATTGTCTCGTTCGGGCTCGTATTCCGAGGATCGATGCGAGTCCGCTTTTGAATTTCTCGGGCCATTGTCGGGACTGGATCATAATTGGAATGGGGAGATGCGGTTGATATCATCGTTCACGCGTTTTCATTGTTATACAGACAAGGCATGCGGGTAAATCAAACGTACGTCATGCTCAAATAATATAAACAAATAAACACAAGGCATGGAGAAAACAAATCAAACGTCAAATCATTCGCAATGCATTATCATTGCAGATAAATATGCAAAGAGGAGTATAAGGAAAGGCTTGTGGTCGCTGCGTTGAAGAAAACACTCAATTGACAGCAAATATAATTCTTTATTTCGATATTACACTATACATTACACACTTTTACTTTCCGTGAGTTCATACATCGGTGTACATATCATTGAACAAAAGAAATATTCACTTGGTTTTTTCTTTTTTATCTTTTGTGTAAATAAAGATTCGTTATAACGAGTGTTGAAATAATAATAAATAAAAGGTAAAAAAAAGAGGTATAAAAAAGAAAAGCTATCGGGTGCTCACTAGCGAGATTGATCGATTTTTCGTTTAAAACGATTTAATTATACATAACAGTCAATAGATCTTTGATTATTGAAAAATAATTAAACTGACCCTAGATATCTGTAAACTTATACACGTTCTACAATTGCACAATTTCGTCAGGTTTCAGAAATGCTTTGCATCACCTTTTGACTGACCTTATAGTTTCTCTGTTTTTATTTTTGCCTTAAGAACCGTCGTTTTTCAATAATAATTTGTAAATAACTAGCTCTTTAAAATCTGTAAATCTAACGAATCTAAAAATAGGTCTGATTTCTATAAGTTTTACATAAAATCATTTCAAGTGTTTATCGTGTGAAAAGGTTTGTTAGTACGCAATAAAGCCTCAAGCCAAGAAAGAAAATAACGTGTTTTTTTTTTTGCTTCACATCTCATAACAATTTTCAGTTAAATATATATATGTATATATCTATTTACCGATACTCCCCGATATGTCAATAGACTCCTCATACTTATACAAATTTCGCGCCATTGCAGCGATAAAATTCTAAAACCGATAATTTGACTCCTTTTTTGTTATTACGTGAAAAACAGCCTCAGGACTGATTAGCATCTCTATACCTTGTGTTTACACTATATACGTATCTTTTGATCTCATTCAATAAGTCTCGAAAATTAGGAAAGTTTGTTCGGTTATAATCGCATAAATAAAACGCCTTAAGAGTATCTAACATTAGGTATCCTTGGATACATTAATACAAGTGTAAAGTAGACAAACGTTGAGATTTACAGTTACGTGAGTCATGACTGGTGCAAATAAATACGTAAGATAAATAATAATCTAATTAAAATATAGTCCGTGGACTAGTATTTTACTGCTTTCAAAGGCAATTTAAGAGAGAGGTGAAATGAATGCCGTAGATATTCAGACTTAAATGCATAAAATAGGAAGAATGTGGCAGAGTTGTTCACTAAAATAAAAGTATTTTGTTCTTCGAGATTTTTTCCGCCATTACTCCTCATCGTATACCGAAGAGATCAGTCTCTGGACTGGCGAAAAGCGGTTTAAAAATGGCGACACTTCGTAATAATAATTTTCAAAATTACCTTGCTGTTCTCGGAATGGTAGTTTCTTTAAGACAAAATTTACTACTTCAGCATTGCCTTTTTTCACAGTCACTCTTTGTGGTTCACTTGGAGCATAGCTAAGGAAAAATCGTAATATAAAAACGTTAGTATCTAGCCTGATTCATCATTTCTCGGAATATCGATTTTAATTAAAACCTACCCCCATGCTGCAGCATAGACTGTGTAAGTTCCAGGCAAAAGAAGGCGCCAGTATTCTCCGCGATTTGTACTTGTGATATTCTTAGCAATTCCAACAACTACAATATTTGCATCTTGGATGGGCTGACCAGCCTCGTCAGTTACAAGACCTAAACAGTTATTTTTTGCATTAATTTCAACATTTCAAATGGCAATGATCTTTTTTTTTTTTGTAAAAACTTGAATATTTATGCACCTTTGATTCCAATGTGGGCTTGTTCCAAATACTTAAGAAGAGATTCCTTGTTGGTGCGCCAAAAACCTGGAAGTACTGAGGCAAATGGATATTTGCAACAACTCAGCTCAAAGGTCACCTCGAATGCATTGGAGCGGGCATAGTTAAAGTCCTGCATGCCTCCCGTGACTTTGTACCTGAAATAAAAGAAGTATGCATGAGTCTTTCTGTTTCATTGGTGAAACCAAGTCAGAGAGTAAACAAGGAAACTATGATTACCAGTGAGCTCCGTTAGTAACACCACCATTGAATGTTTCCGATGGGCAGGTGTTGCCAGCTCGCATGGTTGGGTTGTTGTCTGCGTAAACATGGGCAAGGTGTTTGAAAAGTCTGTCATCCGGAGATTTGCTCTCTTCGCAGCAGTCATGGGCAATTCTGCAAAATAATCAATCAACAGTTAAAAAAATGTATGACAAAAACAGCATTGTCAGTTGAGTCTTGATAGCAAGGGGAATTACCCAGAATCAAAGGGATAGCTTGCCACAACAGCGCCTCCATGGAAGTTGGCAGAGAGCACGAAGGGCTGGGTAACAATCCAGGTCATCATAGCAACAGTCTCGCTCTGCCTTCCAGCAATCAATTTTCCACCCTTAACATGATTAACCCTCGGATCGAACTGATCCGGGAAATTCCTGTTGAGATCCACATGATTGGCGTTCTCGCGGCCAGTGTAGTTCTCCAGCGAGTTGCACATACCCTCCTGCAAAGAAGAAAGATTGAAAAAATTCGTAAACATCTGTTGTGCGTCGCTGCAGCGGCAGTAACCGCCAGCGCGCGCGGTTCCGTCGACGTCACGTGAATCATCACGCAGAAAAAGCAGCTCGCATAAGTTTGTCGAGGAGAGAGCGGAAAGTCCCGCGATCACAGGAAACTTTCACCTAGGAAAAACCGTGAGCGGTGAGCAGTTAACGCTTACCCTGGACTTCTCGAAGCCATCTGGATTGAGCGAGGGCATAATGAAGATGTCGGTGTTGTTGACGAGCCTGGTGACTCGGGGGTCCTTGCCGTAGTTGTAGAGCAGGTACTTGGCGAGGAAGATCATGAGCTCTCGGCCGACGGGCTCGTCGCCGTGCATGTTCGCTACGTACTTGACCATGGGCTCACCGAGACTGCGCTCCTGGACATTTTCGCTGATCTCCAGGTAGATGAGGTCGCGGCCCTCGACGGACTTGCCGATGGAGTGGACCCGCGCCAGGTTGGGGAACTGCAGCGAGAGGTTGCGGAAGAGCTCCTTCAGCTCCTCGTAGTGCGTGTAGTGCGGCACGACGAAGTCCTCGTTGGTGCTCGGGGCCGAGCGCAGCGAGTACGCGCTGCAGGTCGCGAGCACGCAGAGCAACGATGCCGCGAGCAGACCCATTTTGTCTCTTGTTACAGTATACCTTCCGATCTGACCGATGACCAACTCCTGCTGCTCGTTATTGTTGAAATCGAGAGAGAGAGGGAGAGAGAGAGACTGCCTTGCGGTGCTTCAGTGCAGCCGCATCCTAAGTAGTCGTCGTCGTCGAATCTCGGTACGTTCCTGCTGCCGTTGTGGCTGCGCGTCGCGTCTTGTGTCACTTGTGTGGTAGCAGGCGCGACGACGACTAACAGTACACTCCGACTCCGCGCGCTGCTCCTTTTTTCCTTTCCTCGTGATGACGTCTGCATGTGCAGAGAGCGCTGGCAACTATAACGACTCGCGATATGGGTGGGAGTAGGTAAAGTAAAGGGGAGAGGGGGAGGCTAACCTAACATTTGCCCATTCCCCTCCGAACCTTTACTGTTGATTGACGTCACGAGCTTGGCGCGCACCCACGCGCCGCAGATGTGTCGCGACATGTCGCGGTAGATTGATTTTTCGCGCACGCACTTTCTCTCTGGCGAAGGGAAATACGCTTCGCTCGTCGCGTTATTATTGCTGCTTCCTTCCTTCCTTGTCCCTCGCTCCCTCACTGATGCCACTGCACGCGCATATACACGCGGCATAATTTATTCCGAGAGCCGAAGCCCGAAGGTCGTTATATTTAGCTGTTTCAGCCTTGTTTGCGTTGGTTTATTCCGCAGCCGATAACACGGCGAGAGATCATCCCTATCTATAGACGTCCGCTTTCTATAAAATAACGAAATGGCGCATAAATAATATGCAGACTGTTTGTAAACACAATAATGCATCGAGAAACTGGCCTGATTACCCGCCCGCGGCGGCGGAGAAAGGAGATATCGGTTTTTGTAGTTGTACAACTTTTGGGTCAATAGCTTCGCGTTACAGAGTACTCCCACACAAAAGATCTCACCTCAACGGCAACGGTGTTAGCATATCGTGAAGTAGAACACGCACACAGGATCAATGTCACGGTCTGCGAAAGGAGAAAACGAGGAGAAAATGAAAGTTTCGATTTTTCAGCTATTTTTCTCTTTTTGTTCTTCCTAGCTGCTTTTATATGATTCTAAAAGCGCGCAAAAATAGAACAACTCTTTTATGTGGCACACGCGCATATCTGATGTAAACATATATAATGACTTTCGTATATGGTATTGTATTTTCAGGATATTTATTATATTCTATTGTATTTATGGATGTGAAGTAAAATAAAAACAAAAATGGTCCTTTTTTCTACATATACATATGCAACGTATTCATTATAATTTTCAATTCCTCTCTACTTTAACAATATGCGCAATATTTGCAGATGATAATGAGTTGCCACATCCCATTATCTTACATTGGTTTACTCTTATCTCTCGACTTTAATTTTCAAGCGGCCTTTTCCTCCTAGAATTAAAAAAAATCAATATACAATCTTTGCAATTAGAAAATTTATTTTTATATTGCAAAATTTATTACAATAGAATAATAAGCAATTCAATTTTTCACTCCGAATAGTCCTAAAAGTTCAGTTTCACCGTTTTTCTATATTTGTCAATTATTTTCTCATTGCGTGCAGCTTATATACAAATTATTAGATTATTGAGGATAAGTATCGATAAAAGAGATTCAAACCACGCGTGTGCGGATGTTAAATTCGCAGCGCAAATTCAATCAACCAATCAAAAGCCTGCCTTTCATCAGCGTATTAGAACGTAAATGACGGTCGCAAGACACAATTTACGAATTTAATTCGCATCAGCTGTCCAGTCACAAAACGCGCTTATTCGCAAAAGCGCGGTTCCTGGATTGCGAGGTCGGAGGTGTTGTTATGTGTATGTCGCGTGTCATGTAGGCGTGTGTCCTTTGTGTTATTTATTCATTTGTTTATTACTCAGTGTTGTATAATTTCTTTTATAATCCCGAATCATGACTGAAATAACGCTCAACGGAGTAGTGATTAAATTTCCATTCAAGCCTTATCAAGTGCAAGAAGATTATATGAAAAAAGTTATAGAATGTTTGCAAGAAAGCAAAAACGGAGTTCTAGAATCGCCAACAGGTGAGTAAACAAATGCTTGTCACTTGCTTTCTATGACAATATTATAATTTTCAATACATACATGTTAATGTCAGGTACTGGAAAAACATTGAGTCTACTTTGTTCATCTCTGGGCTGGCTCACGATAAAGAAGGCCCAGATACAAATTCAAGTGCAATCACTTGGTGCCTTGGACCAGGTTGGTTCGGGCAACTCGTACTTGGATCAGTTCACAAAGAGTCTTGACAAAGGAGGTGGAAAGTCAACGAATCAAGGGACTACAAACACATTTGGATGGTCAATGCCAAAAATCATTTATGCTTCGAGAACTCATTCACAATTGTCCCAGGCTATGCAAGAGTTAAAGAGAACATCCTATAGACATGTCAGTGTGACAGTACTTGGATCAAGAGATCAACTCTGTATTCATCCAGAAGTTGCCAAGGAACAAAATACTTCTAACAAAATTCACATGTGCCAGGCCAAAATAAAGGCAAGAAATTGCTTTTACTATAACAATGTTGAGTTAAGGTACTTACTTTAAAATTTTTAATTTACTATATGATGATGATATGATGATATGATGAAATGGTTGATCAATTATTTTCTATTCTAGAAAAGACGATCCAACCATCAAGGACAATATTTTAGATATTGAAGACTTGGTAAAGACTGGTCAAAAGTTAAAGTGCTGTCCGTACTTTTTGTCCAGGGAATTAAAGCAAAACGCAGATATTATCTTTATGCCTTACAATTATTTACTAGATCCTAAAACGAGAAAAAATCAGGGTATTGAATTGCAAAATAATGTTGTCTTACTGGATGAGGCACACAATGTTGAGAAAATGTGTGAAGAAGCTGCTTCTCTACAAGTAAATCATTGAATCTTATAAATTAGATCAATAACTTGAATATTTTTTAATTATATTCTTATTATATTTTTAGATTAGTAGTACAGACATAGCAGTGTGTATAGATGAAATAACACATGTTATGAAAGACATGGCCAATGAAACAAATGATCAAGATTTTTTATCTGAAGGATCCAATGCTGCTCAAAAAGATTTTTCAGCTGAGGATCTGTGCATATTGAAAGCCATGTTTCTGGAGTTAGAAAAAGCTATTGATTCTATACAAATAACAAAACGAGATGAAGGAGATACTTATCCTGGTGGTTATATTTTTGAAATACTTGAAAAGGCTGATGTGAGTATCTATTTGTTATCTTAAGAAATTTCTACAATAAGGCTGAGCAATCTAATTATATACATTTTTTAAAATTAAAATGTAGATTACTCAGGGGAAAGAGGTACTAGTGATTGACAAATTAGATAAAATTATTACATATTTAACAACAGTAAGTGCATCATCATTTACCAGAAAAGGAAATGCTCTTCAGAAATTTTCTGATTTGTTAAGAGTAGTCTTTGCTGGTTCAACAAATAATAGGTATAAAGAAAAAATTAAACAATGTTACAAAGTTTACATTCAACCAGAACCAGCAAAAAAATCATTCAAAAATGATGCTTGGGAAACAAAGAAAATTACAAAGACAGATGGGAAACTAATTAGCTACTGGTGCTTTAGTCCAGGATTTGGGTATTATATTTTCTTTATTTAATACTTTTGTTTAATAATAGATATCATTAAGAATAAGAATTGTAAAATTAATATACCTATTTTAGGATGCAGCAATTATTAGATCAAGGAGTTCGTTCTGTTATTTTAACAAGTGGTACATTGTCGCCTATGAAACCTTTTATATCTGAAATTGGAATTGAAATTGGTGCACAATTGGAAAATCCTCACATAGTATCAAGTAAACAGATTTGTGTAGGAATTATTAGCAATGGATATGATGGTTGTAGTCTTAATTCATCATACAATACAAGGTATATTGTTAAATCTGCTTATTAGATTATTTATTTTATTTTTTCTTTTAAGTTAAAACGATTTCAAAACTATATCTAATATTGTTGTCAGGAATGATCCAAAATATATAGCTTCACTTGGAGAAACCATCAAGATACTCAGTTGTATTTTACCCCATGGTATGCTAATATTTTTCCCATCATACCCAATTATGAAAAAATGTCAAGAAGAGTGGCAAAAAATGGGTAAATGGTCACAAATAGAATCTAGTAAGGTGATTATATCCACTAACTCTATAACTAACTTAAAAATGACTTGAATGTATAGTATTTAATTGTTTGACGATTCTTAAAGCCAATTTTTGTGGAACCTCAATCAAAAGAAGGTTTCAACAATGTTATGACTGAGTATTACAAAAAAATTCACGATCCAGCGCACAAGGGGGCAATTTTTATGGCGGTGTGCAGAGGCAAAGTCAGCGAAGGTTTAGATTTTGCAAATGCAAATGGAAGAGCAGTGTTGATTACTGGGTTACCTTTTCCACCTTTGAAGGATCCTAGGGTTATTTTGAAACAGCGATATCTAGAAGAAAATAAAGCATCAGGAAAAGAGGTACGCTCTAATTGAAGGCAATACTTAAATAGTATGTGTACAAAATTTTAATGAAAATTACTTTAAATTTTATTTTTATCTTAGAGTTTGTCAGGTCAACAGTGGTATCAGCTTGAAGCTTCAAGAGCTGTCAATCAAGCCATAGGTCGCATTATTCGTCATAAAAACGACTACGGAGCAATATTATTATGTGACTGTCGCTTCGATAATCCTTCATTCAAACAACATTTGTCATCATGGATTAGGCCACATATAAAAAAATTCCAAGACTTTCGAATGGTTGTAAAAGAATTAAGAGAGTTTTTCAGATACACAGCAGCACACGTAAGTAAATATATATTAATGAATTCATTTTTAATTGTTACACATGCAATTATCATAAATATAATTTAAAAAATGTCTATAGTTGCCGCAACCAGCTGTAGGTGCTAGCGAAATGTCGAGTATGGCACTGCCATCAGTTCCAGCTGAGTTTGATACAAGTAATACAAGAATAGTTAAGTCCAGCTCTAAAACTCTTGTAACAACGCCACAAGAAAAGCAAGATGAAAACTTTGATCTGAATTCTTATAAAATTAAAGGAAATACTGACAAAGAGAAAAAAACTGATCAATCTCCTAAAGATTTTGGTTCATTATTCGAAACCAAATCTAAAACTGTAGTCAATTTTAGCACTTGCAAGTTACAGACAACAAATAGTACTTTCAAAGAAGTTTCACCTTCAGAAGAACCCAATGCCAAACGAAGAAAATTGAAAATTAAACCTGTGCACTTCAGTGTAGAAATGCCAGTAGTCTCAGAACCATCTACATCATATGCAGAACCTGAGATAAAAACTGAATCTCAAAGATCAAGAGTTGATCAGCCAGAAGATAGTGCTTTGGCAAGGAAGGTGCAAGGAAAGAAGTACATACAGCAGGTAAAAAATATTTTATTTATTTAAAAATTTCTTAATTGTGATTTTAATTTCACAACATAATTTAAAAGGTAAAAGGATCTGTATCAGCAGAGGATTTTAATACATTCAAAACCCTGATTTCAAGATATAATAAAGGCATTAGCTTTAATGAGCTTATAACTGCATTAGAAAAGCTTTTTCTAAAAGACTACAAATTAAAACATTTGTACATCGGTAAATATACAGGACAAAAATATATTTATGATGATTTATAATATTATCTAATTTATAAGTTTATCTAATCTAGGTTTCAGAAACTTTTTGAGAAAAGATCATATTGAGGCTTTTGATGCACAAACAAAATTGATGGAAAGTTTAGATGATTATATGTTGGACAAACCTGTATTACAAAGTGAATCTCAAGAGGTCAAGTTAAATAAGCCAGAAGATGCTGCAACAGCAAGGCAAGAACAAGGAAAGAAATATATACAACAGGTAAGAATTAGCATTTTTTTTAATTTGTAAATTTTCATTTTGGTTAAATAACTTTTGTTAAATAATAGGTAAGAGAATCTATATCGCCTGGAGAATACAGTATTTTTAAAAAACTTATGAATAGTTATAAAAACAGCGCTAATTTTGATGAGTTAGTAAATGGATTAGAAAAACTCTTCGTCCTAGACCACAAATTAAAGCATCTTTTTTTAGGTAAGTGAACATTCATAAAAAAAACGTTTATCTTTTATCATGGCAAACTGGTGCAATAACGCTTAACGTTATTAAATTTAGGTTTCAAAAGTTTTCTGAAGAAAGATCATGTAAAATTTTTTGATGCACACATCCATGCAATGGAAGGTTCAAGTATCTGGTAAGATACTGCTATTTGTGATAGAGACAGTAACTTATAGAAAAAGACAGAAGTACAAATAGTATTTTAATTTTATAATGTTTTGTATATAATTTATTCCATGTTATACTCTCTATTAAAATAAGAATAAATTTTATAACATTTTTTAAAGTAAAAATTGATTCTTTAAAAACCAAAATCCAAAGAGAACTTATATTTATGTATAGTAGGTACAGTTTCAATAATGTATACACAATTAAATTTCATAAGTTTAATCTTTGTTTGTAACAAACAACATTACATTATATTTAAAAGATATAATAGCTTTTTTAAATAAATAAAAGAAATCAAATAGAACAAATTTGTTACATTTAAAAAGTGCTGTATGTACAAAATCATTTTATTAATGACTACATTGTTCATTTGCATCAAGCTACAAAATTGTTATTAATTTATTACTTTGTGAACCTTTGTATAGTGCTTTTTATAACACCATTATCAATTATAATACAATGATTGAAAGAAGATTGATTAAATAAAATGACGTTAATTCACTTTTACTTAACTGCAATATTTCAACATACATTGTTTTTTTTTTTATAATGTATAATTATGGTATACATTTCTCTAAAGATAATTTAAATACAGAAAAGTTTCATTTCCGTTATTGCATTTCCTAGAAATTGTTTTTTTTTTTTTCTTAAGGCAAGACTATAATACAAAATGGTTTTCAACACAACAGCTTTAAACTAATATAAGTTCTACAATATCCTTTATGATACAGATAAACCAAACCGTGCTTTTAGGTAAAATTATGCGAAATATAATAGCTAGATGCATCGATGCATCAAGCCAAATTTTTCATAATCATATGCACACATATTAATGAAATTTAAATTTGCCTAGAATTCCAAACTGTAATCGAAAGTCCTCTTTTAAATCGAGACGATTAACTACGCTTGCATTTCTTGAAGTTTTTTACAAGATGGCGTTTCTATGTTTCTTGCTCTCTGGAATTGCTCTTGATCACCGAAACTTCTTGCTTTCCAGATCATTGATTCTCCTACGACAATAATCATTGTAAATTATCAAAAACTGTATGCAATCATAATTGTTCTAAAAATAAGTAACATTTAAAGACTCACGATAATTTCTTTCTCTATAACACGAATGCCGTAGAAAATTCATATACTCTTCTTCAACTGAATGTTCAAGCCTCCTCAAGTTACCTTCATACTCTGTATGAAAGTTTTCTTTTACGTAGTATGGTACTTTGAGATTTTGAGTTACTCTGTGTACCGAATATTTACTAAAAATAATATTACAATGCTTTAGATTTTTCACCAATTCCGAAAATTTTAATAATATGGGAGCAGAATTTTGATACTTACGAACTATGATGCAAACTATAAATAGGATCAGAGATGAAAAAACTGCTCATCATTGTCAAGACTATTAGTAATAGTACAGGCAACATTTGCAGGAATGTAGTATAGCCGTTTGCTTGCTAAAAAAAAGTGTAGGAAATTAAAATCGATGACAGCCATTTCCATAATATACAAAGATAGTGTAAGACAATTCCTACTTGTGAGTGAGCATGTTGTGCTTGTGCTTCATTTTGTCTCATCCACCTGCCACCACCCCTACGCATATAAAATTCTTGTTGTGGAAACCCACCAAAAAACATGTTGAACAATTCCTCAGCAGTAATATCAGCTGCAATAAAAAACGTTATTTGCATTAAATGTAAATTACATCATTGCAATACTGCATTTCATGTTTATTTCTTTGAATAAATGGTTAAAATAAATGCATAAAAGGTATAAAAAAAGAACAAAGATCATATTTGTTTACCTTCAAAGCCACGAGTGTAATTATAATGAGTATGTGTTGTTCTACTACTGCTAATTCTGTCCTCATCTGAGCCATACAGATCATACTGTTTTCTTTTTTCAGTATCTGTGAGAACAGCAACTGCATTTCCAATAGCTATTGATAAAATAGTAAATTAACTTTGTGTTTAATTTTTTTTAGATAAAATCTCAGTTATCATGTGAATAAAGTATTACCTTTAAATGCTTCTGCAGCACCTGGTGCTTTGTTCTTGTCAGGATGTAATTGCAGAGCTAATTTTTTATACGCTTTCTTAATATCACTATCAGTCGCTTCTTTGGTTATTCCCAAAATTTCGTAATAGTCTTTGCACTTCTTTATTCTATAAGCAGTACATTTCCGTTTAATTTTGATAAATATATTATTTGAACAAAAAAAACTCACCTTCTCACGTGCTCTATTTGTTCTTCAGAATACTCAATTGTAGTTTGAACGTGAGGACCATTACTTTTAGCTGCATTTGGTCTTTTCCTAACTTCTGGTTCGGGTTCTGACTTTTGACTTTGTTTGGAAAGTAATGTTACCGTTGTCAACAAATCTAGCAAAAAAAGATAGCAACAAATAAGTATTTATATGACTTTGTGTACATAGGCATGGGCTCTCCCAGAGAAAACCATAGGCTGACAAAGACTGAGTTTGGTCAATAGACCCCAAACTTATTTTGAAGAAAGAATGATTACCAGCACTGTCTACTTTTTGACAGACTCACTTCCTTAATCATAAATGTGTGGCCGTGAACATACCACGGTCATCATATGGTAATTAATGAACTAATCAAAGTTGGCGTTTAATGTAAGGATTATTGAGGCGAGCTAATAGCCTTGAAAACATTGAAATAAGACTAGACGCAGCCTGGGAGTAATGTGTAAAGAGGACCGGAAAATATAGTCGACAAAAAGCATCGACAAACGTATCGCAAGCAGAAGTCACTCGCTCACGTAAATATGTATAAGTATACACATGATGCGTGGAAAAGCCCATTAGCTGCTAACGAGCCTGACATGCCGCCACTCACCCTCGGCCTTTTTCGTGGGGTAGAGCCGCTGGGCCTTCCTGAGGAACTTCTCCGCGTCGTCGAACCTCTTCTCCCGCACGTAGCGCTCGGCCAGCTCAGTGCATCGCTCGGCCTCGTCCTTGTTGCTGTCCATCGCGTCGTCTACGGCAGCTCACCTCTTCCTCGTCGCTACTGCTGCTGCTACTGCTACTTGACCCGCGTTCTTACATATAGGTAGTACAAAATAGGCAAAATCGCGCGAGTTCGGCCGCCTAGGGTCCCGTGACGTGACGGCGCAGAATAGTAAATAATCCAGTCGTCGCGCCGCCGTCGTGTAGGTATACTTAAGTAAAATTACTTTTTATACACTCTCGCTGCTCTGCAGTCTGCTGTGCTTTTTTACCTCGGCGGCAGCATTGGCTCGGACATGGACACGACACTGTAGTACTTGCTGTACCTACAGTCTGCTCTGCTGCAGATATTATAGATAGAGCTAAAATGTATATTAGGAGTATGTGAACAGGCTGACGACATGGGGGGGGGGGNNGACGAATCCCCAGCCTGACGTGGACGATAAGCTCTGGCGGAGTGCTCCGGATTTAAGGCATGCTTTCACGTGTAGCGCCGCCCATACTGCAGACGAGGCGGTAAACTTGATTTTTAATACTGGATTGTATTGTTGGCATTGATTCTTTTGATTGGTTTTATTTACAACAAAATTTTATTTTATACGTTATAAGAAACATGTATAACCAGCACACACATTTACAGATTTAACTTAAGTGCGATGTAAAAAAATAAAAATATCTAAATAACTTATGGAAAGTAAAGAGCTTCTAAAATTAATCGCTTATTTAGCATACTTGGGTTCATCTTGCTTTTTGGGTTTTGTGAACCAGTCGTATAGTGCAATCAGACCTGCTGCGATACCTACAATACTCGCTATTCCAGCTGTGACTAGGATTGTGTCAATAGCGTCATCTGAAAACAAAGAATAGTGTTATTACATGTTTACTATGATTTAAAGATTACTATAAGGTGGAAAAAAACTCCTTACCTGATAAGTCAAATTTATCATGACAGAATCCTCTAGGTGACTGCAGGTATTGGTCATATTCCTTTCTCAAATTTTTGTCCAGCAAAACTGCTGTAGCTTTACGGACAACTGTGGAACGATTTTTAGCTTTAACTTTTTTCTGTAAAAACATTTTCTATTCTCACAAATAAATATTCACATACCAACAAATGCATCTTTTGCTCTTGGAGCATTATTTTTATCTGGATGGACTTGCAGGGCAAGTTTTTTGTGAGCAGATTTTATCTGATCTACTGTCGCATCATTTGGCACTTGTAAAATTTCATAGAAATTCTTTGTTTCTAATATCCTATACAATAAATATATTATTCAAGTTTTATACAAGCCTTAAAAAATTATTATTTTTATATATACATACCTTTCTACATTAGCAACATTTTCTTCTGTATAATTCATGATTGTAGACATGACTGTGGATCAAATATCTGTTGATTAAAAAAAAAATTAAAATAGTATGCAATAGTATGCAAAATGTATAGTATAGGTAGGCACTCTATGTATGTAGACCATTTATGTTGGTAACTGATTCTAAGCAGATGATGTAAATGCATTGCACTAATGCGTAATAAATGATGGTCAAAGTTAGTGCTTTGACTCAAAGTTTACTGGTAAGTCGTAAATAAATCTTTTTAAGAAAGTATTTTTGCATTGTCCAGAGTCTAGCAGTTCGCGTAGAACACATCACAGCTTAGAACTCACATGTACATAATTATGTGGTACACTCGATGGTTGATTCTATTCTATTTATACTTATATTAACTTAGGAGATGAAATTAAAATCAAATTTATCATTAAAATACCTACTGGCGTATGGTTATTATGTGCGTAGTGCGTATATGGTAAGATAGGTACCAACTTATATACTGTTCAACGTTTACAGATGCATCTTTCTGACAATATGGTCTACTTACTTATCATATAAATCATAGTAAAATAGTGTTCAGTACCTCGGACCGTGATGTGGTGCCATCATGCGGGCGATCGCGACGTTACTGCTTTTAAATATACCTATAGGTATACTCAATACTGCAAGACAATTACATAGCATATAATCCATAATGGGAATAGCGGGCTGAAAAATGATCCTTAAAATATTAATTGAGCGAGTGATTTTATCGAAATCTCGAAACAAGTGAGAGAGGGAGGATATCTCGATCTCGAAGTGAATAAACAAACACAAGGGTTAGATCAGACGCGTAAGCGCGTCAATGTCTCAAGGGGGAATTCAAGGGGTCCATCGGGCATAGAAAGTTGTGTTTTTTTGCAAGTAATCGAATGCCGGTGGTTAGAACGCGCTCTGGCTATCGGTTTGGCCGCGGCGGAGGATTTTCCGAAAATCAAAATTTTTCGGATTTTCGAAATCGGGCTGGATGGACCCCTTGGCAGTCGATTTGAGGGGTCAGTCGGGCCTAGAAAGTTGTGTTTTTTCAAGCATCTTAGTATAACTATTGAATTATAATTTTATCTCAAAAAAATAAAAGTATGTATCAAAATATTGTGACAATCCTTCATTGATCTGTCAAATATTGTCAAACTTTAAACTGACAAGACAGACTCTATATTTTATTAATTTAAAATCTAAGATTTTCGTGAGCAATTATACCTGTAACAATCGAAGAAAAAAATATGCGCGCGCTCTGTCGATTCTAGTGAAAGAAATAACAAGACAAACCATCAAACATCAACTTGTAGCTTTATTTATATATTATTTACCACAAAATCGTTCATTCGAAATTTTGAAAAGTACAGACAATAATACTTCTATGATCATTTTTCCCTTTCAGCGGCGTTATTTATATTATACCTACTTTCGGTTTTATTTTATTCGTATAAAAAATGTTTACTTTGTATAAAATCTTTTGATTAAAATCCAACGAAGTATCGCGCGTATCGGTGTAACGCTTGATATCATATGCAATGCATGAAGGAAACATAATTTTAGATCTAGCACGCATTGGACCATTTTTTAAACACAAATTTTAGTAGATGAACGTAATGAAACAACGATTTGCTGTATTATCAATTTTGAGAATTTGATAAAACATTTCATTAGGCAGTAAAAATATGAAACATGGTAACCGTTATCAAATATGTATTTAAGTACTTATCACAGATTTAAATACTCTTTTTTGTTTTTTGTTTTTTTCAAAAAATTATCATTCAAATATTTTGTAACTTTGATATAGTTACTAATATTGTGAAATGATATTTTATCAATTTTACAAAGTTGATATTTGCAGCGCATTATTTTCAATAAAAAAATCGAAATAATTCGATAATTTGAAACATGTGAAAAGGCCCCTTTAAAACGAATTATGTATTATATCATAATGGAAAGACTTGATAGAGATAAAGGTCTTCCTACGTGCTTCGACCTTTACGAAGATTTAATGTAATCTTAGTTAGTTGAAACTCAGTTTCACTTGTTTGAAAATGGACACTGTTAGTAACATGAAATGAATGTAAACCGCTTCCAGACCTAATTAACTATTACACCTGTTGCACAGGTGGCTGATAAATTTCTGATAGAATTGCAGTAGCACGCGACGCAAAAAACTCATTCTCACAGATCGTTCACATTTAGAACCAGTAAAGTACATAAATAATTGTTTTTCCTTGAAGTAATTACACCAAACTGGTTGAGGAATCATTTATTATTAACACGCTGTGAATTTTTTTTATTTTTAGAAAAACACGCTGTCATTTCACTGCAAGCAATGACAATGACAATCTTTCAATCGTTCTTTACAATTTACAAGAATACGAGAATCATTTAGTACTCAATACTGATTTAGCTCTTTCGAATTAACGTTTGATCATCATCATCATAGATTAAATTTGACATCGAGACAAGGCGAATCATAATATCATTATAAAATTCGCAATTTATAAAAGTGTTTGCACCCATTTGTGCAATTCACCGCTCGTATAAGATATATTGTATAGTTCTACAATTTTTTGTAGTCCTTAGTACATCCCCAAATTAGATATTGCAAAAATTCTTGCTTCATAAATATCTATTACCACGAAAGATAGGCCAGCATAATAAATAATAATAAAAAATCTATATTGAACATATTACTTTGATTCAGGCTATATCGGAAAAAACCTCTGTGACTTTTCAATATAGAATTTCGATTTTTTTTTTAATTTGATTAATGTAAACATTCACAACATTTTAGTTTTTAAACATTTACAACTAACAATTAAAAAATATTTTCTAATTTTACTTACAATAAATATTGGATAAAACGAGTGCTTTGTAACTTTATACAATTTTTATTGTGCAAGAGATCAAATCGCAGTCTTTTATTTCATACCAATGTTGAAGCAATAAAACACAAACAAAACGAGTTATTTAAAATGAAAAATAATATGCCCAAGCATGACAATCAATTTTACTTCATAAAGCTAATGCATTGGTTTACACGGGCACATCTCTTGTGAAAAGTCACCGAGGTATGATCAATCTTCACCCACGAAAGCCGATGGAGCTAGCCTTTTTACTATCATAATAAACTTAAAAATAAACTCTTTTATGGCCATTTTGTTAACGCCTCCAAAAACAACGTCAGCGACCTTACACACAGCGTAAACTTTCGAAAATGCGAATCATCAGAAAACACGAGCATACCATAAAAATATATTCACTTTTACAAAATATTCTTTTCGGGAAAAAATGCATCTGGCTGCGAAAACTCCAGATTCGTATAATTGAAAAGAATACGTTTTTCGTTTATCTAAAATTTTTTTTAGGGTGATATTTTTACGAATGAACTAACGCCAGTTCGCTTTGACTTCGGCTTGGAAGTCTAGGACAAGAAGCATTCGACGAATGTTACTTGCGATTTCTTTCTTTAAAGCCCTATTACGAAGTGTCATGGAATATTACGTCGTTGGTATTTATACTGGCGTAGGAAGTGGAAGGGCGTTGGCCAGGATT
Organism: Pteromalus puparum; assembly: GCA_012977825.3. NCBI lineage: Eukaryota > Metazoa > Arthropoda > Insecta > Hymenoptera > Pteromalidae > Pteromalus > Pteromalus puparum. The sequence goes on from CM053171.1 coordinate 58,790,176, forward strand.
ACTGTGGAGTAGAGGTGCAGCTGAGTTGTCAGCTCGTTCGTCTGGACGTTCGTCCTCGACGTGCTGCTCTCCTCTTCGGCTATGCTGCTCGATTCTTCTTCGTTTTCGATAGGACATCACGTCTGCAATTAACGAGCGAGCATACGATTATTAAACCTTAAACGTAACGTCAACAATGGTTCTATATTTAACTTTACAACTTTAGAGTAAGCGTTAGTAGAAAGATAAGCTGGTATGACGAAGAAAAAAACATTTAAAAACTGATACCAAATAGAAAAATGCGAAAGAAGACTTTTATCAGGAAGTCATTAACGTCGACAAAGTGCATCGTTAGTTAAGATCGCGAAACTGCTATTAAATTTTACAATTTTAGTTTGGTTAGATGGGTTGGTTATATTTTGGCGTTTATGTGTGTCAACTCCCATGGCACACCTACCTTCCTTTGAAAGCTAACAAACCACAAGAGAACATATATATTTTTTACGAAACTAATGCCACCACATCAAAGTTTTTTGAAAAAAGACTGAAGCATATGAAGGCTGGTCAGGCTACCTCCCACACTCAGAAACAAATACAACAAGAAAATAAAATGAAAAACAAATGAAAAGAAAATAAAATGACTAACAAAGCAGAAAATTGCAGAAAATCTACATATGGCAACAATATTAAAAACAAATTCACAAACATTTACTGTAAAAATGAATATCTTTTTATTTTTTAATCTTAATTTAGCGACTTTTTTTAGTTGACATTTCGACTATTATATAAAATACAAAAATATTTTAAAAATACAAATACAAGTATTGAATAAATAATTACATTTTAATACAATTAGACTCGTGACAATATTTAAAAATAAAAAGCAGCAATTATCTTAATAGCAAATTTTGCTTAACTTAAAAACATGTATACTGAATGAACGACGATGATGATGGGAATATCTGTAAATGTTCTGCCTCGACCAAGATGAATAAAATTTGGTATAAATGAAAAGCGCAAACACATAATTTATAACATAACATCACATGTGTATGACTGAATGTGTGCCTCTAAAATTATATACAACTCCTACGGTTTTTTATGGGACCGATATAACACCCTTTCAATAAAACAAGTACCGTAATCCAAAAACTCTGTTCTTCAGTCTTTTCCAAAATCGACAAATCGTATGGAATATAACATTAGTTTGGCAGACTTTACAAAGATCACATTACAAAAACTGAGTACTTTAGCTGAACTTTGGATAGGTGTCATACCTATCTCTCAGAATCGAGCACTCGGAAGGTAGGTGTAGTAGTTGTGGGTGTGGGAGATTTAGGTTTGCTTACACGATGATTCAAGGAGGTCTCTTGTACGTTGTCCAGATTTCCTCGCATTGCTCTCTTGTGATTGGCCAGCTTCTCCCTGTTCATAGGCGAGCCTAGAATCACGAACAGTCGTGATTCGATCAAAATTTATTAAAAAAAAATTCGACTACCTTCAAAAAGACTAGTTAGCAAATTAAAATTTTGAACAAAGTTACACAAATTGCCAGCTGTTTAACTTTAAACAGCTGTTTAACTTTAAACATTGCGAGACGATCGATCAATCAATAATATATCTGGTATCATTAAAAATTGCTTTGGTATTTTGATGGAAAATTACTCTGTTAGTGTCAAAATGACTGAAAAATAATAAATTAGTGAAGACTTACCGATATAACTTAGAAGGACGGGTAAAAATATGAGACCATGAGCCGCTCCGAAAAGCACAATGCCTAAATACATCCTAAAGTAGAATACCTGAAACAAAATTACAATACTATTATCTTCGTCCATTTACAATGGATTAGATTGGTATATCATGACTTTCAAATGATTTTTACCTTGAATATCTGACTTTTCGCAAAGCCAAGGACTATGATTCCTCCAAATTTAGTGAGCGTGATACCGCTGAAAACCGAGCTACCCATATTTGTCAGAGCATCGGCAACCCTCTCGACTCTCGTGGGTTGTACGGAAACCGAGAAGGAATGCACCAGGTGACTGCAGAACTCGACAGCTATTCCCACAGCCATTACGAGGTTCACCAAAGACACAGCATTAAGTGTGATATGCCACCAGTACATGAGACCTCCGATGTTCACGACAATCATCGTAATCGTGATAATGACCACGATGGACGAGAAAATGTCCAGGCCCATCAAAAGGAACGTGACGACAAAAATGGCGAGCAGCGAAATGCCGATGCTCTGAAGTGTATCAGGCCACATCGTTAAGTACTGTTCGTAAAATACGTAGAAAACGCTGTAGGGAAAAACTTCAACTTCGTTTTTGTAGCCCAACTTTTGCAGATTGGTGTTAAGCATCTGTGTTATGTTAGCCGATATGGCTCTGGCCTGTCTCATCGACTCGTAGTAATCGTAAGACGACTTGAGAATTGTGTGATATGCCATAAAGTAGGACGCGCCAACCTCCGATAACTTGGTTTTCGGATTAGTTATATAATTGACACCCTGGCCGTACGCTGCGTGGCCTCCTTTAGCGCAACTTGCGTCGGGATTGTCTTGCAAGAAGAACGATACGTATTTTTCAAAGTCAATTGCAGTTGGACGATGTAATTCATTTTCATTGATTTGGCATACTCTGCAGGAACCTATGCAAAAAAATTGTATACGTTTAGCAACTTTTGTGTTTGTTTGTTTGAAAACAAAGAATATTATGAAATTAATACTCACTAGTATGAGGGCAGAAGGATCCGTCAGTTTCATTATACCTACAGCAAGACTTAGCTAAACTTGCCCAGTCAAAATAGTCATCCAACCACGAAGAAGCTGGCTTTGCTACATACGTTCTGAAAATAATAACATTCGTAAGTATGCAGAAGCTTTTAAATAAGGTACTGACTATTCATAGCCCTCCATAATCTCACCTGTTTGCTAATTCTGATGCTGCGAAAATTTGTGTAGTTACTGAATCAGAGTTACACCATGTTCCACTACATACTAAGTTTTGAACCTTTGGATCAGAGTAATTCAAGCCTCCTTTGAGTACAAAGTACATTGGTGGCCCGATCGATAGGTAACTATTCAAAAACTGGAAATATTTCAAGACAAAGCTGTCTTCTGGCATAGAAAGCTCTTGATCTAGACCGATTTCAATGTGTGGAACGACAGCTATACTACTGCATAGCCATCCGAAGAAAATCACCATAACCCCAGCGCGCACCCACTTTTTCATAAGAAGCGGTACGTAGGCAACTTTGAAAATTTTATACAAAATTCCATCAACGATCTCTTCACCACTGTCTTTTTTGGAGCCTCGCACGAAGCAGCAGATATCTAATCTATTATTCTGGAATGCAAATAATCTACTTAGCACAGTCGCTTTATGAAAACTAATTATAGGTTTAGTATAAGATACTTACTGCTTGTCTTACAGTATCCAAGGCAAGTAGACTAACGAAACAAGTAATCTGCAGAAGGAAATCAACTAGCAATGCCATACCAGCATACAAGGCGAACGCTTTAACGGCCGGCATATCGGATAAGCCACCGAGGAAGAAGCAGCAGCTCTCAGATACACTAGTAAGCAACATGCTTGGTCCGACTTGACCGAGGGTACGTCCAATGTGTTCTGGAATCGATTCGTCTGGACGCCTTCCTTCTCTCTGATGAGTCTGTACAAGGATAAAAATATTGTCCACGCCGACCGCCAGCACAAGGAATGGAATCACTTCGATGATGATCAAAGTGGCGGGCAGTCCTACAAAACCGAAGATGCCGACCGAGCATATCACCGATGCCAGCACGATCAGAACTCCACCAAGACCAAGCGTAATTTTGGAATCGATCTACAAACAAAGCATTGTTTTTCACAATAATAATTAAAAAAAAAAAAAAAAAAAAAAAA